>CAUYQV010123490.1:0-31598 GCA_963574575.1 Galagoides demidoff | reverse complement strand
AATCACTTAAACCCAAGAGTTTGAAGTTGCTGTGAGCTGTGATGCCACAGCACTCTACCGAAGCCAACAAAGTAAGACTCTGTCTCAAAAAAAAAAAAAAAAAGTGTGCTCTAGGCTTGGTGGGTAGGGCACCAGCTACATACACTGAGGCTATCAGGTTCGAGTCCAGCCCAGGCCAGCTGAACAACAATGACAACTGCAACCAAAAAAATAGACGGGCGTTGTGGTGGGCACCTGTAGTCCCAGTCTCTTGGGAGGCTGAGGCAAGAGAATCACTTAAGCCTAAGAGTTGGAGGTTGCTGTGAACTATGATGTCACAGTATTCTACCAAGAGTGGCATAGTGAAACTCTATCTCAAAAAAAAAAAAAAGAAAGAAAAAAAGTGTGCTCTGTGAAAGACACTGTCAGGAGAATGAAAAGCAAGTCACATATATGCAGAAAATATTTGCAGACACGTCTAATAATGGACTGTTATCCAGTTCAAAGAACTCTTAAAACTCAACAAAAAGAGCAACCCAATTAAAAATGGGCAAAAGACCTTAAGAGACACTTACCGAAGAAGATACATAAATGGCAAATGAACACACAAAAACATGCTCAACATCACGTCAAAAAAAATTGCAAATTAAAAACAACAATGAGATACCACTACACATCCATTAAAATCATCCAGATCCAAAACACTGACACCACTATGCTGACAAGGATCTAGAGCAATGGTTCTCAACCTTCCTAATGCCATGACCCTTTAATACAGTTCCTGTGGGTCACGACCCACAGGTTGAGAACCTCTGATCTAGAGCAACAGGAACTCTCATTCATTGCTGGGGGGAGTGCAAAATGGTGTATCCACTTTGGAAGACAGTTTGGTACCTTCTTTAAAAGCCAAACATACTTTTACCATATAATCCAGTAATCCTCCTCATTACTTATCTAAATGAATTAACACTCCTTATTGTATTAACACTCCTTATTCCTTATCTAAATGAATCCTCCTTATTACTTACCTAAATGAATTAACACTCTTTATTACTTTTCTAAATGAATTAGAATGTTGTCTAGAGGCTGGACACCAGCTCATGCCTGCAATTCCAGCACTTTGGGAGGCTGAGGCAGGAAAGAAGCTTGAGGCCAGGAGTTCAAGATCACCCTAGGCAACATAGTGAGACCCCATCTCTTTAAAAAATTAGCTAGAGGCTGGGCATAGTGTCTCACACCTGTAATCCTAACACTTTGGGATTACACTGAGGCAGGTGGATCACCTGAGCTGAGGAGTTCAAGACCAGCCTGAGCAACAGTGAGATCCCATCTCTAAAAAATAGTTGGGTATGTGGCAGACACCTATAGTCCCAGCTACTCAGGAGGCTGAGGCAGGAGGATTGCTTGAGTCATGATGATGCCACTGCCACTAACCTGGTGACAGGGCAAGACTCTGTCTCAATAAAATAAAATAAATTGTATTAATTAAGGAGAAAGACAACTCTCCTTCCTGCTCACTCACTCCTTTTCCACTTTTCATTCCACCTGCACATTTCTTTAATGAAGTTGATTTCCAGATAGCTCCTGTGGCTCAGTGAGTAGGGCGCTGGCCCCATATACCGAGGGTGGCAGGTTCAAACCTGACCCTGGCCAAACTGCAACAAAAAAATGGCCAGGCGTTGTGACGGGCGCCTGTAGTCCCAGTTACTCAGTAGCTGAGGCAAGAGAATCACCTAAGCCCAGGAGTTGGAGGCTGCTGTGAGCTGTGATGCTCTACCACAGTACTCTACCTAGGCAATAAAGTGAGACTCTGCCTCTAAACAAACAAACAAACAAACAAAAAACACAGCTAATCTCCAGCATAAAAATGCTGAGTAGAGTGGAAGCTACAACTTATAAACCTGGAGTAGCCAGAACTTTCTGTTCCTGAAGCCAACATGGGATGAGGGTTTGTAGCGGCCCATCACAGACGCACCTGTCAGCTAAGACCTGCTGCAACTAAAGCCTTTCTCTACTGCATTGCGTTGTTCTGCTGAGTCTTGGACCTAAGGTTCAGGAGGACAAGGGTGGAAAGAAGTCACCAGAGGACAAATTTCAGCTCAATGAAAAGAAGAGCTTTCAAATGGCTAAGTAAGAACCCAAAGGACACCTCTAGAGGTAGTGAGTTGCTCATCACAGAACCAGGTACAAAACCCATCAGGGAGGTCCCCAAACAGCTTCCTTTGAAGTGGGAAGTTCTTTCCAACTCAGAGATCCTATATTCTCACTGGGAGCACCCTCGGCAGCAAGAAGCCTGCTGGCGCCTCTGTCCTACCCTGGGCATTTGTGATTTCCCATGTGCCTGTCCACATGCAAGGCCAACCTCCCATAGCTCAGTTGGAAGAGAAAATGTAGGCAGCCTACCTGTCCCCAGATGGTGAGAGAGACAGGCTTTAGGAAGCAGAGAGCCTGGCCCCCCAGGGAGGGCACAGTCTTCTGACTCTGGGAAACATGCCGGATGGCGTCCCCCTGCACTCTGCTCTTTCCTCCCAAGTCCCAAGTCCTTTCTGCTACATGGAAGATGTCAGCAGCACACCGCAGAGCACACATGGACCTTTCTAGGTCACAAATCACCTCCCTGCATTTTATTTCATTTAGCCTCCCAGCAATGCATGAGGTAGGCAGCAGCCAGCATGTCTCTTATCAGACATCCCCGGTGGAGAAACTGAAGCTCAGAGATGTTAACTGACATGCTAAAGTCTGCACAGTCCAGGAGAGAGACTCTAATTGAGGTTTTCTGGTTCCAGACCTCAAGTTTTCCTCTCAGCCGGCTATCTCAAAGGGACCACATGAATCATTAGGAGACTTTATCTTGTTGTTAGCCCATTGTACCCAATGCCTTTCTCAGTGGCCCAAGGCATACCCACACAATCTCTGGAGGGATGTGGGAAAGATTCAGGGCGCAGGTGGATCCATCTGCAGGGAGGAAAGGCTTTGACAGAATGGCTCAGTGGCAAGAGTAGACTCTGAGTTCTCTTCTGACCCAGGGCACGCAGCTGACAAGGAATGAGAGGCTGCACAGCTTTCTCCCTCCTGCCTGCCCAGAGCAGCCTTCTCTGTGGGGACCAGGTGAGTCTCACTCGCATTTCATACCAAAAAAAACAGGGAGTCCACAGCCAGCAGGCCTCCCTCCTTCAACATGCTGTGGCATTAAGGGAGGCCTGCGTGTAGCAGGTCTCCGCTGTCCTAATTTCCTGGCTAAAGACCTAGATAGAGTATCTAAATTTTCCTCCAGCCAACTGCTGCCCCAGATTTAGCCTCTCTGATGGATAAGTCTGTCTTTCGCTCGCCAGTGGCTGAGTCTGTCACTCCATCCCCTCCCCAGGCTTCCTGAATGGCCTCTTTGTAAGTTGCTGACAACACAGGAGAATGCTCACTTGAAATGTATAGAATCGTTTGAAGGAAATGCCAAGACTCTAATGTGAGACAGAGAGGGGGACTGGAGGCACGGAGGCCCAGACTCTGGAGGAAGACACAGCACTACCGCAATGCCAGTCCTCACATCCCTGCCGCCCATATCCAAATCCTCAATCTTTTTCTTCATTTTAATCAACAAAATAATTCTGAAGTCCTGCTGGAATGATAAAGGAGCAAGATGAAGTGGGCTTCAGTGGCCCACCACCCTCGAAGGAGTGAGAGTCTCCACGGGCTTCTTCAAGCCAACGTTGAGCCCACGCTCAGAGAACAAAGGGACTTCAGAGATTGTCACACCCGATCATCCTATGGAGCCAGAGCCTGTCTATGGATCCCACAGGCCATTACAGCCACCTGTGTGCACTGACACGCTGCTTGGGACCTACTGATGCAGCTTATAACAATTCTGGATGGTGCTTTTTTCACCCTTTTTACTTTCTTCCTAGGGGTTGTCAAGGAGAAAGACACTTCTTGCCAAGAAGCTATGACAAGTCCCAAACAAGCACCGTCATCCCATTTGGCCTCCCTGCCCTGCCCCATCTGGTTCCCCAGTAAGTCCCCTGAGTGCCCAGCTCGCCGACTCTGTTCCCCAGTGCTGGGGACGCGAGCCAGCGCAGTGCCTGCGGATACAGAGTGGGGCAGGAGGGGAGCCTGCGCCTACCTCTCTCTGCTCCCTCTGAAGGCACAGCTCTTCCGTCTCTTCCATCAGTTTGTCTGCCAAAGCAAGAACACACATGTACACACTCACAAAGGGCTCACTCTGGATCTGAGGCCCTGAGGTGGCCTCTGGCGCTCCCAGCACCTCCCATGGGAGAGATCAGCATCCCTGCCAGCCAGAGGGTGGGGCATGCTCCTGGGAGTGGAAACCACCTCACTGGCCTGAGCTACTGCCATCTTTCCCGCCGTCATCCCTACTTCTGCATCTTCCAAAGCTCCAGCGGGTCCATACTGTAGCTGGGTTGGTCCCCACAGGCCGCCCCCTGCATCAGTATCTGGCTGGTGGGGGAGAGCACAGTCCTAAGTGTCTGGAGCAGTCAGAGGGATACAGTGTTGGGCCCCAAGAGTCTAAGCAGGTGGAAAGGAAGAGGGTCCCAGGGAAAGGTGCAAATCCTCAGTCTCACTGCCTTCTCTTTCAAATAAAGCATGTTTACTAACCAGTCAGGCACATAGGGCCCTGGAACCCTGTGGCCAAGCTTAAAGTGGTGGTAGGGGCTGGGGAACGTTGGTTCCAATTCCAGGCCCTGGTGACCCAGGGTAGAATAACAACATCAACTTCACTTATGGAACCCTTACTACGTGCCTGGCACAAGCACTTACAGACATTTTCTCATTTAGCCTGATGCTCATACCACATCTAAAATAAAGGACTATTTTTATCACCATTTTAAGGATGAAGAAATTGAAGCTGAGCTGTCTAAAGATGCAGCCAGTAAGAGAAGTGATGAAGCTGGATGCAGAGCCCAGGCCCCTAACCACCAAGCACTCCTGCCTTCAGCCACATTGGCTATAAGGACACTTATTGCCCCATAAAGCCAACCAGGTGCTGACTGGTCTCTGGTTCTTCATAGCCTGCTAAGCTCTACCCTAGACACTCCCAGCCCAGCCCATGTCCTCCATCAAAGACCCGGCTGTAGCCACAGCCCAGACTCCAAGTGCCACCATCAGGGAGCCTCAGCTTCCAGTCCCTGCTCCAGCCAACCTAAATACTCCTGCTTCTCCTTAGCCAACTGCAGCCCCTGGGCCTCCAGGCTTTTGATCATGGCTTCTCCCAGCTGGGCATTCTTCCAGGTCCTGAGGAGGAAGGGCAGATGGGACAGAGGAAAGAAGGGGAAGAAACAGAAAATCATTAAAATGGAAGGGGAGAGGAGAAAGAGGGTGCACACATTTTGTACTCGCCCATCTTTTCTCCTCCAGAATCTCAGCTTGTGTTCTCCTTGGCATCCATGGCTCTGGGCACAACACCAGCACCGATCACTTACAGTAGCTGGAGGCTGACCCAGGCCACAAAGTGGGCCATGGGAGGCTGGGCCAGCAGCACTTTTAGAGCAGGGAAGAGATCGGGTTGCCGGCAGATTTCTGCACCGCAGCACGGCCTGCACCTGCTGCAAGACCTGGCACAGGGTGCATAGTCAGTCTTGTCTGTTGGACGATGAGCATGACCCAGCTTGACAAGGGAGGGTCTGTGCAAACGGGTTGTATCGGGCTGGGGATCTCTGTGGTCCAGACCCTGATTTACAGACCACTGGCTCAGGCCTTTGCTAGAATGAATTAAGGGCCTGGGAGGGAGAGATGGGTGTGAGAAGACCCCAAATATGAGCAGTGATGCTGAAATTACTCCCAAGAGTTGGAGACAAATGGTGCCCATGTCTGTCATTTGTGACTCTATACACCTCCTGAGCTCACTTAGGGGACCATTCATAGATGCCCTATACCACCTGGCCTGTCTCCTCTCATCCATCCTAGCCAACTCCCACAGGCCTGCCCCTGTGCCCACCAGGATCCCAGCAGAGGCAGGGAGTTCAGGGTTGGCCCCTTGGACTCTCATGCTGCCCCTCCTGGCTGTGACACTTACACCTTCCCAGACTCCTGCAGCATCTCCAGCCACTGGATCTGCTCAAACTCAGACTCAGCAGCCAGCAAGATGTTCCCCTGCCAGGAAGAAGAGACACAGTTTGGCTGAGGTATAGCCACTCTGCGGGTGATAGAGGCCTAGCTCTGCTCTCTCATGTGTCCCTGGGCACTGACCCCTCTCAGGCCAGGCCATGGAGGGGTCGCCCCAAGGGAGCGCAGGCTGAGGGGAGAGCATTACTCACGTGGAAGTCCTGGTGGGAGATCTTCATGGCATAGGGCATGCTGGGCTCTTCCTTGGCTTCCACCAGGCAGCCCCCAAGAGGGATGACGCCCTGAGGGAGAATCAGAACAGGCAGCCCCCACCCCACCCAGCTCAGGTCACTCAGGGCCACAGTATCCCAGGGACAAGCCATGTCCTACAAAGGGCCCCAGGTGGGGAGCCAGACCCTGGGGCTACTGGACAGAGGACAGAACTGACTCCCAGGATGGGGTGGGGGACAGGAGGGTAGGCATCTGGCCTAGCAGGGGCCAGGGGGTCTTTCTCCCCAAGAGCATTTGCTCTCTACACTTTCTGTCTGCAAGGCAGCAGCTGGTCCCCATCCCTCACAAGAAACATCCCTTGATGTCCCCACTGAGGGCCCCGGGAGGGGCCGCCTCACCTTGGGATGTATGTTGAAATATTTATTGGTTTCAAAACTCTTTTTTTCGCTCTCAGAGTAGTAAAGCAGAAAACTCTCTTTGATGATGAAAAACCTATAGTGGGTAGTGGGACAGGAGGGACAACCGGGAAAGAAGAAGTGAGGTTTCTCAGCACAACAAGGGTGCCCGTGGGGGTTCTGGACTCTACTCAGACTCAGCCTCCCCAATTCACCTTCCACATGCACACAAAGGCCTCAGCCTGCCAGCTGAGCTCCCCAGGCAGCCTGATCCTCACACCAAAAGGCAGGCAGCTGAAGTGGGAGCCCCAGACTGGCTGCTCTGTCCCGCCTAAATCACCACCCAGGTCCTTCTCCTCAGGCACCTCCAGCCCCTTGAGCTATCACCTCCAGTCACTTAGGGTCCCCTTTAGAAGTGGAGGGAGGGAGAGAAGATACAAGATGCCAAGATGAGTCTGGCAAGCAATGACGAAGGCTAGCAACCAAATGGAGTTGGGATGCCGGCCTGCAGCTCTGAACACTCCCCAGTGTGACACCCACATTCCCTTTGTCTCTCAGACTGCTCCCCAGCCTCCTGTGGGGACTCAGATCTAACGGAATGTCTCTGTGACGTGAGGACTGTCCCAGGGCTAATGATGACAGCTGATGAGATAAGACACCAAGTGCCATCCAGAGGCAGATCCAACTGAGCCCCAAGGCTCGAAGGCTCAGGCACACCCAGAGTGGCTGGCTGCCTCCTCCAGAGCCCTGCTGATAGCACTGTTGCAGTGATGGGATGTGAGCAGAAGGTGGTGGAGATTGTGAAACTTGTGTGTGTGTGCATAGCATGCAAGTGCATGCCTGTGTGCGTGTGCATGTTCATCTGGGAGAGAGTTTAAAGCAGTGCTGTCAGCTTAGGTGGGTGCACAATGGCCAACAGTGTCCCTCTCTCCCCTGCTCTGTGTTCAGCGACATGGCATTGGTAGCTTGACAATGGCCATGAGAAGAGTATTACACCATGAAAGTCAAATACTACAAAACTGTCACATTTCCCCCCCCCCCCAAGAGCCTGGGGCTGCACATTTCACTAGCACACAGCCAGTTGGCTGCAAGAGCCCTCTCGTGAGGGGCTTGAAGAGTTGCTGGAGAGCATGACAAAGTCAATGAATCACAGAAGGTCCCGCCAGCTGGAGGCCACAGCAGCCAGGACTGCTGACTGCTGCCCTCTCCTCTCTCCTGGGGAGAGTGAAGCTCAGCTTGGCGTGAGCCTCCTCCCAACCCTTTTTCTTCATTTGTGCCCACCCTCTCTGCCCAGCACATAGAGGTGCACTCCTGTGGGCCCTGCTTGAGGGGGATATCCCACTAATGCCAGCTCTTCCCCCAGGGCTTTCTGCTTACACTGCAGCAAGAGCACAAGAATACCCACTGCAGAACCGCGGTGTCATCCTGGGCCTGCCAGGCCCTGACTGCTGCTCGCCTCTCAGCTTTCTTGCCACGTCTGCACTTCCTCTGTCTATGCTCCAGGGGACCACTGTGCTCACTGCCTCTCTACACCAGGCCTGCAGGGCCCTGCACAGAGTCTAGGCTGCTCTCCCCAGAAACCCCTGCACAGAGTCTAGGCTGCTCTCCCCAGAAACCCTCCCCCCTCACTCTTTATCCGGCTGGGCCCTTCTCACTGACCAGCTGGCCCATGCCAACTCCAAACTCCTCCAGGACTTGCAGGCCGGGCCATGCACATGGCACCCACTGCCATACCCTGTGTGTTCAAATTGTCCTGATGGGGTGCTAGGCTCCCACAGGTCAGAGCCATTCTACTTTAGTCCCTTAGGCCAAGGTAATGTCCCTGCATTTGTTCCCTGTTTGAAAGGAATTTTACAGGGTAGTTAAGAGCACAGGCTTTGGGTCAGACAGACCTGCCTTGTTTCAGCTGGGAGACCGTGGGCAAGTAAGGTCACCTCTCTGACCTTTAGTTTCCTTACCCATGGAATGGGGGTAATAGCACCTACCTTATGCGGTTATTGCAAGGATCAAGTAAGATTCTGCTCCTCACCCTGTCGTTGCAGAGGACTCAGGACAGAGCTGAGAAGTGTTCCCATAGTGTGAACATACATTACTGCAGAGAAGGGTGAGGTGAGCAGACAGGACCATCCCTGAGCCATCGCCTCACCCTCCTCAGCTTCAAAAACACTGCTATGGACTGAATTGTGCCCTGCCTCCACATTCCTGTGTTGAAGCCTGACCAAATGTGACTATATCTAGAGATAGGGTCCTCAGGAGGTGATTAATGTTAAATATAGTCGTAAGGGTAGGGCCCTAGTCTAGCAGGACTGTGGCCTTGAAAGGGAAGAAATCTCTTTCTCTCTCTCTCTCTTTCTCCCTCTCTTCCCCCCATCATGTGAGGACATATCTAGAAGGCAGCCATCTGCAAGCCAGGAAAAGAGCCCTCACCAGATCCTGACTATGCTGGCACCCTGATCTCAGATCCCCAACCTTCAGAATTTTAAGAAGATACATTTGTGTAGTGTAAGTCACCCAGTCTTTGGAGGGTGGGTGGGTAGATGATTACTACACATAGAGATAGGCATGAAGCTGGGCTGCGGGTCCCAAACCCTCATTCCTCAAGCTGTAGCCTCAGGCAAGCTCCCAGACTTCTGAGCCTCTTTCCCCCTCTGTAAGATGGAGGCATGAATATCTGTCTCATCGGGCTACTATGAAGATTCCTCCAAGGATTCAGCAAATAATTACTAAGCATCCACTCTGCACTGGGATCTGCTCTAGGTGCTAGAGATATAGTCTTGGGTAAGAGCGACAGAAATCCCGCCCCATGGAGCTTACACTGCTTGCATGTAGTGGGGACGGACGGTAAGTAAATGAATGAGCGATGTCCCATGTCAGATGCTGGTAAGTGCTAATCAGGGTAGGGTGGGAGCGAGGGGTGAGGGTGAGATCAATACTGAAAAGGTAGTTGGGGAGAAGCTTTTTGGAGAGGGAAGAGAAAGTGTTCTGGGCAGTGAAGCCACAGGTGCAAGGGCCCTACAAGGCTGAAGCAGTGGGGCCAGACTGCAGGGCCCTGTGGCTACAGTGATGACGATGATGTTTAAGCTAATGTTTATGTAGCACTTACCACAAACCACACTTTATTCCAAGCATTTAACAGTCACAATGATCTCAAGAGCCAGGTGTCCCTTTTCATGGATAGTAATGAAGCAGAGATGTGGCACAACTCACTGAAAATCACATTGCCGGTTGGCAGAGGCTGGCTTTTCTCTGAGTAAGAGAACTAGCTCCCAGAGGAGGGCTTGGAGCAGGAGCAACACAGCTCACCCGGGATGTTGAGTGGAGGCAGGGGGTTTCTTAGGGGTTCTTGCCACATGTTGTAGGGGAACAAGAGAGGATCTAGTGAGTGGAGATAAGTAGAGTCCTCAGCACTTGCCTGGCACACAGGAGGGCTTCTCAAATGTCACACCCTTCCTCCCCCTCTTGCCCTCCAAAGGACGGCAGAGAGAATGGCAGGGGAAGGAAGCTGGATGTCCTCTCCCTTGTGGTGACTACACTTTAGAGGGCCCGGAAGCCTGTAGGTTGTAC
This sequence comes from Galagoides demidoff, assembly GCA_963574575.1. NCBI lineage: Eukaryota > Metazoa > Chordata > Mammalia > Primates > Galagidae > Galagoides > Galagoides demidoff. Next base: position 21,375 of record CAUYQV010123490.1, on the reverse strand, counting down.
GGATTGTGAAGGATTGTGCAGGGATTGTCCCAGCTTGGCTTGAGTGTAGGCAGAGGCCCAGGGAGAGGAGCTGATATGGACTTGGGGGACGGGGGTGACTGCCTGACAGGCAGGGGTGAGCTCTACCCACACAGGGCCCATCAGGCTGGCATACCTTTAGGACCCCCATGGCAACTTTCCTTATGACCTGCCCTAGTGACAGCCCCAATGACCCAGCTGTTAATTCTTAGCTCCTTCTCAGCAGCTGGGGACCCAGCACCCCTCCTCCCATCCTTCCTTCAAAGTCCCCTTGTTGTCACACACTCTGACCATAAGCCAGGTCTGACCTCAGAGTTCTCACACACTCTGACCATAAGCCCTCTTTCTGGACCCTGCGGAGTTGGGCTGGCTGTGCCCAAGGGCCAGAGGTGGTCATACTTCTGTAGCCATTCTCATGCACTGGCTCCCATGCTAGGGGCTCATTACACTTGTATCAGAGTCTTTGATGCACAGAATAATCCTAGAATGTTAAGCTTTTCATTCCAATTTTACAGATAAGGAAACTGCACTTAGAGGTGAAATATGTGAGCAAAACCATACATCCAGGGCACAAGTTGGGGTTGGAACTCATGGACCATAATTGTTCCTGTACTCCCCACCTTATACTGCCTATGGAGATGCCAGAAAACAGGTGGGTCAGAGGCAGCAGGTTTGGAGCTTGGGGCAACCAAGGGCTACAGCCTGCAGTCAGCAGAGCACCTAGGGCAGGTCACCTGTTTAGGCCTCAGGGGCTGCCTATGAACTGAGGATAATAATACCTCTATTTCTCAAGGTTGTGGGGATAATGGGTTTGCTCACATAGACTTCGAATAGCAGTAAATATTCAACAAATGAATACATTCTATTATTATACTATTGTTATTTATTATCATTGAGCTACTGTCTGTCCAAGTCTCCCCTGACCTCCCTTCCCACATGCTCACCTGGCTCCTCCTGGAGGGAGCATTTGGCTCCAGCCCAGCTGGTGGCACTCTGTGCTCCAGACACATGATCGGTCCTTCTGCTGTCTGAAGTCCACACCACCTTCTAGGCCCAACATCAGTCCTGGGAGAAGTTTTGTCTGCCAGCCCCAGCCCCCTCCTTGCATGCCCTGTGGGTGTGGTAGGGCCCAGAGAACATGCAGGGCCAGGGGCTTGGGTCAACCCTGGCTGCCTCCTCACCCCAAGAGCACTTATAGGATGTCAAGGGAGCACTCACTTTGCTAAATGTTTTACTGACATTATCTCACTTAAATTTCTCTCCACAACTCTAAAAGATGAATGTGTTGTTTTCTATTCCACTGGTGAGGAGACTGAGGCATGGAGTGATTGAGCAACTAGTTAAGTGGCAAACTTGAAACCCAGCTGTCTCTGCTGACAAAGCCCAAGCTCTTGACTGCCGAGACCTGGTTCTCCTCATCACATATGATCCGGAATTTCCAAGAGCTTATCTCTGAGTGACTGAGCTCCTAGTCAGCTGAGGTCAGAGGGCATTAAGATTCCCCTGGTACAACCAGGTCCTAGGTGAGGTCCTGGGGCCTCACTACCCTCAAGGCACTAGTTAAATGTGGGACAAAGAGTCTAGGAATCAATAATTAAGAAAATAAATGGTTAGGCAGCGCCTGTGGCTCAGTGGGTAGGGCGCTGGCCCCATCTACCAATGGTGGCGGGTTCAAACCTGGCCCCGGCCAAAATGCAACAAAAATAGCTGGGTGTTGTGGCGGATACCTGTAGTCCCAGCTACTCAGGAGGCTGAGGCAATAGAATCACCTAAGCCCAGGAGTTGGAGGTTGCTGTGAGCTGTGACACCACAGCACACTACCAAGGGCAAAAAAGTAACATTCTGTCACTAAAAAAAAAAAAGAAAGAAAGAAAGAAAGAAAAGCAAAGAAAAAATAAATGGCCAGGTGAGGGGGCTCCGCCTATAATCCTAACACTCCGAGAGGCCAAGGCAGGAAGATCCCTGAGCTCAAAAGTTCAAGACCAGCCTGAGTAAGAGAAAGACCCCATCTCTACTAAAAATAGAAAAATTATCCAGGTATTGTGGTGGATGCCTATAGTCCCAGCTACTTGGGAGGCTGAGGCAGGAGGATTGCTTGAGCCCAAGAGTCTGAGGTTGCTGTGAGCTATGACACCACTGCACTCTAGCCTGGGCAACAGAGGGAGACTCTTGTCTCAATAAGTAAACAAACAAACTAACTAACTAATGTTTGCTTCTGAGCCTGGCTAGGCACTGTTCTAGTAACAGCTTAAATGTGTTAACTTGTTGACTCCTCACATGAGGTAAGTGAGGAAACTAGAGCAGAGAGAAGTTAAGTAACATGCCCCAGATGACACAGATGACACAGGGAGCTGGAGCAATTGTGGAGCACCAGGCTATCCCTTAACACTGCAAAGCACCCAGAGAATATACTGCAACTCTCTTTTGATTTACTTATTTAACTTTTTTCAGACAGAATCTCACTTTGTCACCCTCAGTAGAGTGCAGTGCCGTCATAGCTCACAGCAACCTCAACTCTTGGGCTCAAGTGATACTCTTGCCTCAGCCTCCCAAGTAGCTGGGACTACAGGTGCCTGACACAATGCCCAGCTAGTTTTTCTATTTCTATTTCTATCTCTAGTAGAGATGGGATCTTGCTCTTGCTCAGGCTGGTCTTGAATTCCTGAGCTCAAACAATCTACCCGCCTCAGTGTCCAGTGGAGTGCTAGATTACAGGTATGAGCCACCATCCCACCCTGTACTACAATACTGTAATGCACAGAATTTGTTGCTGGTGCTTTATATATTGTGGTTTAAGAGTTGCACGTCTGGTTGTGCAACAAGGACCATCTACACTGTATAGCAAATTAATCCATAAACAAAGAAATAAGAGTCTAGAGAATATTAGGGATTAGTAGAAATTGATGGTGCAGGTTTCAGATTTCCCCAGAATGTGGGATTTGATCTTGGCACCAACACTGTAAGTCTAGATAAGGTACCAGAAGAGTGCAGAACAGGCAGGAATAAGTGATTTAGGGGTCTAGCCAAAGGAGTTTTCTGAGAGGAGGTAACAACTGAGCAGGGTTTTAAAGAATGAGTAGGAGTATCTTAGGAATTTGGGAGGAAGCAGAAGGGGGAGAGATGCATTCCAGAGAAATAGCATATGTAAACAACTCTGTGTTCAAGGTTATCGCAATGGATCTGGTATTATCTGCAGGTATTTGCAACAGGGGCAGGTGAACGGTGTTGTGGACGAGAGGACAAGAGCCAGTTTAGGTCAGCAAGAGAAGCAGAAACAAGAGTGAACCAGGGCAGGAAGTTCTAGTCCCAGAAGGCTGGACTTCTGCCTATAGATGAGGGGAGCTTCCATCACATTTCAAAAGGATACTCGTCACATTGTGGTTTTATAGTCACATTGTGGTTTTATACGTGGGGAGGGTGAGGGATCCACAGCCATGCAAAAGGCAAATCAGAGTTGTTGGGATGTACAAATCAGGGCTTGGCAGATAATTAGACAAGGGCAGGGTGAGCACAGTCTGGGATGACAGTGGTCAGGACTCTAGCCTGGGTGACACCTTGGACATAGGTGTCATCCACATGAATTAGGAGACCCAGGAAGGGTTTTCTTTAAGCTTTGTCCCCACTTTTCTCTGTTATCCCAGTGCTCTGTCATCCCAAGGCTCAACTGGAGCTTGGTGGCTAACACTGGCCTCATGAAGGATCCAGCTAGAGCCACAGAAAATGCTACTTAAGAGCTACATTGGGCAGGCCTGTTAAAGAAAGGCTCATCCTCTCTCTGTCCACTCTGCTGAACTCCTCAATGTTTGGAGATGCAAACGCTTCTGAGCTCAGGAATAGGCCCAGAAAGGGCTTTGAATAACAAAATGAAAGAGATTTGAATCCTGGAGGAGTATGGGAGGAGTTATGGGAATACGCAGAGAGAATCCTGGGAGGTTGCAACAGCCGGCTCCTCCAGTGTTACAAGAGTAGTGAACTCCTCCTCCCCTCAAGGTTTGAGGGGCGGGGCGTTAACACTCAATGTGAAGATGCTCCCCACATCTGTGATTTAAATGACCCGCCTTGCCATGCCTTCCCTGCAGCTCAGGCTGCTAGTCTCTCAAATTCCTTATGTGGCTGGTGTATCTATGTGGCCATAGGGAAGGGTGGGGAAACTAAGGCATAAAAATTGAGTTCTGTCTCTGCTTCTGCAATAAGGACCACCTACGCTGGACAGAAAATTAATCCCCAAGAAAGATACAAGAGTTTTGAGCCTCTTGGAATTAGCAGAAGCCCTGGTGCAGGTTTCAGTCTTGTAGGATTTGGTTGTGGGGCCAAGTGTATCTCACTCTCAAGAGGGCACTGAGAGCCCAGCAGACATGTGAGTTACATAGGGGTTTCTTTTCCCAGGAAGGCAAACGTCCAGCCCAGCCGCTCCCTCTACCCAGGCACAAACTTCCAGAATAGGCCCAGCAGCCATGCTCATCAGTGAGCCCCTCGGACACTGAGAACAGCTGTGTGGGCATTGGAGCTGGGGAAGAACAGCCTAGAGGAGTGTCCTCGCTCACGCTTGAAATCCTAGCGCTCTGGGAGGCCAAGGTAGGTGGATCGCTTCAACTCAGGAGTTCGAAACCAGCCTGAGCAAGAGACCAGCCTGAGCAAGAGACCAGCCTGAGCAAAAGCGAGACTCTGTCTCTAAAAATAGCCAGGTGTTGTGGCAGGCATCTGTAGTCCCAGCTACTTGGAAGACTAAAGAGGATCACTTGAGCCCAAGAGCTTGAGGTTGCTGTAAGCTACAACGCCATGGCACTCTACTGAGGGTGACAAAGGGAGACTCTGTCTCAAAAAAAAAAAGTGATAGAAGGAAAGTAGAAAAGACACAGCTCCCAATGTGTGTCCCCTCTAGGCCATTCTGAGTGACCTGTTAAGTTCAGGAACACTCATCCTGGCCCCTCTGGAGATGCTGGCACAGCCAGCACCCTGCCTGGGAAGTTTCTGAGTCACAACATGCTGCAATTCATGGATAGATCAAGTCCAAGGTAGCTCAAAAAACTTTTAGCAGAACTTGCCAAACAATATGGTAAAGACAGGCTCAGTAAGTAAGAGTGGTACCAGCATAGAGGTGTGGGTGGAAGTGGGTGGTGGCCTTGAGGCTCTGCACCCTGCTCCCCGTGGCTGGAGGTATACTCAAGGCACCCTTACAATCATCTGTAGAGCACAGTTTAAAAGCCGTCCTACCTCCACTGTGCAGAAGACACACTGCTGGCCAGTGAGGTGACAGGCCACGGCCTGGGTCATACAGCTGGTGCCTGGCAGGGCCAGGACTGGAACTCCTGCCTCCCAGCCTAGATAGATTCAGTTTCTACCATGCCCAAGGCTGCTCTGAGAAACTGCCTATTTTTAAGTCCCAGACATAAGGATGCTGAGCCACCTGCCAGCTTGAGATCTGGCCCACACATGGGTATACAGAGGTGAGGCTTTCAAACAGGCCATCAACTACCACAGGGCAGCTCCTTGAGGAGGGGAGTGGGGAAGGAACATGACTTGTTTGCACAGTCTGACTCACTTCACTTTGGCAGACCTGGGCTGGACAGCTCCTCAAATGTCCCCAGTGAGGCCTGACTTAGCCAGCATTATTTCATCATGGTCTGGAAATTGTGCCCATCCCCTTAACCTTGAGCCCACCACCTCAGAAGGAGCAGGGGGTTCTGGGTACCAGGACCTAGGGAGATGCAGACAAGTCTTCTTACCCCTCCTCGCCCTGCCTCTGTGCCTGGGTGAACAGCCCTGAATAGAGAAGGCAGAGCCAGAGAATGGAAAACACTATGAAATCTTCAGAGTAAAGTAAATTGATCATTGTTTTTTTCTGAAAGCAGAGACACTGGTCCCACAAGCCCTTCCCCTTCATCAGTGTTGAAAGAGCGGCCCCACTCTGTCACCTCCCAGCCTTCCCACACTCTGTTAGCAGAACCCCTGCCGCACACCCCACCTCTCTAGTAGAAATTCGGAGAACAGAGGTTGATTTAAAAGGGGGATCCTCCAGGCACCTTCCACAGTGGAAAAGCTACACCTCTCACAGCCAACTGTGGGGAATGCCACGTGAGCCAGAAAATGAGACCAAACCCAGAGTCCCGAGGGTGAGGGTGAGCCTGGGGCCATGCAGCTGGCCCTAGGCTCTTCCTTCAGCCCTCTGAGAAAATCCAGTATTAGTGTCTCCTCTGGGAAGCGGTGCTCAGAGCCAAAGACAAAACCCTGGGCCTCAAATCCCTGTTGGAAGAAAGGTTCCTCAAATCTTCTTGGTATGGCGACCACCACCTGTAGGGACAATCTTCTCACACCTATGCAGGTGATAGCCTGAGATTAGGGACATGTGGCCACTATCTCCATGGCTCTGCTGGCACCTGGTAGACACCATGAAACTTAGCTCCTTGAGTCAGGGACCACCAATATTCTACATGAGAAAACTGCTACTAGGCTGGGCTCAGACCACCTTGTCCCTGGGGGAGGAAGGACAAGTAGGAATACGGATGCCCTTGTTGCAGGAGGGAATTGGCAAAGCCATGCTCGTCAGAGGCTCTGGCCTTAGAAGGTGTTCAGAAGGGATTGGGGAGAGGGACGAGAATGCTGGTGAAAGTGTTAAACCCCAGGAGTCAGCCTGGCTGACCTTGGCCAAGGCTCAGACCCCCTACTCCCTTTCTCCATGTCTTGTAGCTGCCCATGTTCTTATACCTGTATGTCTCTCCACATTTCACAGACCAAGGAGAGGACAGAGCTGTCAGCCTTGCCTTCTAGACACCTCTCTCTGATTCTCTTATCTCTACTTCCCTTTCCCTTTTGTTGCCTATGGGAAAATAAGCTGAACCTTCAGCTCAAAGTCATCTTCCTTACTCAGGAAGGCAGGGCTGCTTGGGCAGTGAGGGCTGGAGGCACACATCCTTAGACAGATTCTGAGCGGAAGAGATTTTTAGAGAACCAGCCAGCCACAACCGGTTCTATCCTGCCCACTGGTTATTAATGCAGCTCAAGCCTCTCCAGACCTCCTCCCCTTAGCTGTCCTAGCCAGGGCATCGATTGCTCTAATAGCAAGCTGTGCAGTGGAGGGCCTGAGCTGCTCTGTCCCCAACCCTTCCTGTGGCTGCTAATTACCTCAGTCAAGAGACTCCACTTTAGAAATGGGAAGCCGGGAACTAGAGGGCCCTGATAGGAAGTTGGGAAGCAAGACAGGGATGAGTATTATGACTGCTCTACCCCGACCCTCCCTGGCTGGCTCTGTCGCCCATCCAAGGCTAAATAGTGTGTGTGTGTGCGCGCGCACGCGCATGTGTATTGTGTATTCCCAGAACTGGGAAGATGCACAGAGGTGAGACGTTAAGTTGTTTCCTGAGCCCCAGGGAAGGAAGACTCTGCACAGTGGCAACTCCAGCATTCCTAGGACAGGGACCCAGGATGGCAATGTCCTTGGAAGAGGGTTGGAGGACTTGACTTGAAACTGTATGTGCAGACCATTCACATGGTTCTGACTTAGATTGTACTCTTTGGGGTGTCTGTGGGAACTACTGATGGAGATTCTTGGGGTAGAGGATGCTAAAGCCCTCTAATGATGGCTCATTTCCCCATCCTCGCTGTGCTTTTAGCTGGGTGCCTAGAACCCTGACACTGGTCAGGAACCAACAGTGGGTGCAAGGACCAAGTTCCCAATGTGCCTCCACGGTGAAGGGGAAAAGGAACATGCCCCAAGGGTCATAGGCAGCTATTATTTACTAGGAAAGATGAGATCAGGTGAAAATGTCTGGCAAGAGTAGTCTTAGTTGGCAAGACCCAGAGGCAACACTACCCACAGAAGCCAGTCTCAATGGAAAAGGGTTAGCTGCCTGAAGCAGCTGGGGCAGAAGAGAGATGGGTGTGGGGGAATATTCTGCTAATGGTACTTGAATCTCCATGCACCCTTCCCACCCCCACTTGAGTGCCCTGGCAGAGACAAAGGTTGCTCCTGGCTCCCAGGGACTGCAGCCCACATAGGATGACTGTGGCAGTCCCCAAATACTCTCCATGCTGCCCCGAGCCTCTCTTCAGGGCATCAGAGATAAGCTTAACTTTGGTGGAACTCAAGGAGACATATGCCATTAAATCCCAGAGGGAAACCCATCAGAAGTAACAAAAGTCCCTGAAACCAGCTATGTTAAATGTAAGATACTGACACTGTCCACAGCTCCATTTGTTCTGCGGTCTTATAGAAACATTAAATTATTCATCAGAATAGAACATCAGCACCAGCCACTACCACATCCACATTATCTGCGGTCCTGGGAACATTTGAGGTCTCCTCTCCTCTGCTCAGGGACAGACTCTCACTCATAGTGTGGGGTGGGGAGGGAGCATCTGGACACCCCTTGTTACCTGGACAGGTCTCAACTCCAGGGAAGGGCTGGGACAGGGTCCGAGTTCTCGAGGTCACACCAGTAACAAATCTCAGAACTGAAACTGATTTGAGGGCGAAAACTATCCAGGAGATGGCCCATAGCACCTGATCCAAGTTGAGAGCTCCCAACTCCTCCCAGGGCCATTTGTAAATGGATGATGGGGATGGTCATCAGGGGACTGGCTATTTCAGTTCTGGCTCTCCTCATCACAACCTCCAAAGCATCAGTCTTTCCACTGGATCAGTCTTCCCCTTTTCCCCACACCCACTCCCCCTATCCCTGCCTGAAGCACTGGAATCTCTTTTCCTTCTATTCTTTTTAAAAAATTATTTCAGGCTTGGCACCAACCACATACACCTGAGACTGGTGGGTTTGAACCCAGCTGTGGCCAGCTAAACAACAATGACAACTGCAACAAAAAATAGCAGGGCGTTGTGGTGGGTGCCTGTAATTTCAACTACTTGGGAGGTTGAGGCAAGAGAATAGCTTAAGCCCAAGAGTTTGAGGTTGCTGTGAGCTGCAATGCCACAGCACTCTATCAGGGAGACATAGTGAGACTCTGTCTCAAAAAAAAAAAAAAATTTCAAGGGAGAGTTGGAGAGGTTGCCAACATCGCTTCCCCAGGGGTGAGCACAGCCTTTCCTAAGGGCCATGGCGGCCCTCCCAAAGGGGACACTGGTGCCCCACTTCTGAGCCTGCTTCTCAGGGCGTGGGAAGGGGGCTTGTGAAGAGGTTGACATTGACAGTGGGGTCTCAGGAGAATATCTTTGGCTAGAGATGGTGTTTCACCCTCCAAGACAGATCCTGGCCCGACTGAACCTTCTGGGCTTCGACCAAGGCCACAATCTCTTCTGCCCACACCCAACCAACTTCTTCACTGGGCACTTAGGTTCGTTCCGCAGAGAATTCACAAGCATCCAGGACGGTGGTCCCACCCTAGCCCTCACAGCCCAAGCTAAAATCTGCATCTTCCAGGGGAGCCAGTGTAGGGTGAAACAGGGTGGAGCCAAGGACACACAGGAAAACAGAGGCAGGACGGTGACTGGAGGGGGTGGGAAGGATCCTTAGGCTTGGGATCCCTCCCTGGCTGTCCTCTCGGTGCACGGGGTGGGGCGCACTCACCGCCGGGACCACTTGGCCGACGGCCTCCCAAAGGGCCGCTTCCACAGCACCCCGTAGAGCTGCACTTTGGTGCTGATGTCCAGCGCGTCCGCGTCGGCTTGCTCCAGGGACGGCGAGGGTGACACAGAGTTGGACTTGGACATGAACATCCTGCCTCAGCTGGGCTGCCCCTAGCCCGGAACACCCTCTTCCCTCCGGCGTGGGCAGGGACGCGGGGCTCCGGGCGAGGGCGAGCAGGGGGAGGTAGGAAGAAAGCGGCGTCCACCAGCGCTAGGCGTGCCGTCGGGGCGCGCCCTAGCAAGCAGAGACGCCAAGTGACTCCAGCCAGGTGCTGCCGCATGAAAGCGCGCTGGGCACCCGGCGCGGCGCCGAAGGGCACGGGGCGCGCAGCTGCTGGCTCGGGCTCCAGATTGCGGCGGACCTGCGGGAACTCACCCGGAGGGAGGTTCAGCCTCGGGCCGGCAGCATCTCCTCCTCCCTCCAGGCGACAGCCCTAATTCTGGTGGCCCCGATTGGCTGGGAGTGGCAGGTGAGCGTGTTGGAGGCCACCTAGAGCGCCAATCAGGGCGTGCGCCGACCGGAGGGCCGGGCTCCAAGCTTCCGGAAGGTCCCCGTGGGTCGCCTGGCCCTAGGTCCCCAATCCCACTCCACGCACCCAACACCCCCCCCGGGTTCCTTCTCGCGTGCAGAGCCCATATGGAAACGGGGACACGTCTGCGATGTGGTGGGCTTGGAGTCACTCCAGCAAATACCTACTCGCCTCTGGGTGGAGGAGAGGAGGGAGCGAGGGCGTGGTGACCTGACAACCAGGCTTGGAATTCCAACTCAGTCAACCGTGCGGAGCCTTGGTTTTCTCACCGTGTACCTCCTTGAGCGGGCGGGTGGCCAGGTAAGACTTTGGGAAAAGCCCGAAGTGCCTGCCCGGAGAGGAAGTTCCTTCAAGGTTGGTGGCCCCTGCCCGCCCCCTCTGGTGGGTTTCGCTTTGCTCCGCAGCCGCCTCACGCGGATCGGATTTCTTCCCTGGAACTTGACTGTGTCGGTATTTGGCCCTTAGTGCCAATCGCAGTGCAGTTTGTCTGTGATTTATCTGCGCTCCTGGTCCGTACTCCCTGGGGCTCCATCCACTTCCTCTCCTTTCTGGGGAGGCATTTGGTGACCGTCTCGCTTTCAGGCCAGGGCAGACGTCTGACCAGACTGGCGGGCGAGCGGGGAACAGCTTCCCTCCCTCTCGGCGATGGAAATGGTAGGTTGGCACAGCTGCTGGCTTCATGCCAAAGGCAAGGAATTGAGATTGCGCAGTAAAAGGCTGCAAGCTACATCAGGCGGCAGTCACCCTTTTCCTAGGTAGCAGCTGCAGGCCATCTCCACTGGGCTGTCTGACTCACCTGTGCCCTTGTGGAAAACCACTTTTCTGCCTTAGGGTCTCTAATTCCTCAGGTGTAAAATAAAGAAGTCAGATTGGAGCAGAACTTTGCAAATAGCCTGAGAGCCAAATAGTTTACAGAAAAGACTTTATTGGCCAAGTTTTTTTTTAAATGGAGTTTTCCCCTTTTCTTTCTTTCTTTCTTTTTTTTTTTTTGAGACAGACTCTCTGTCACCTGTGGGATAACAGCTCACAACAATCTCAAACTCTTGGGCTTAGGCCATCCTCTTGCCTCAGTCTCCTGAATAGCTGGGACTACAAGTGCCTGTCACAATGTCCAGCTGATTTTTCTATTTTTAGTAGAGAGGTGGTCTCACTCATGCTCAGGCTGGAGAACATTTCCATTACTTCCAGAAAGTTCCCTCATTCTCCTTTCTAGTCAATCCCCACCACCACCACTTCTATCAGTCTTATCAGCATTTGCACAGCACTTTAACATTTTTGAACTGAAAGCCTTTACTCCGTCATTCCCCTGTGTCTTACCTGCCTGGGTCCTCCCTGCAGGCCTTTGGATTTGTGACTCTAGATCGGTGGTTCTCAACCTTCTGAATGCCGCAACCCTTTAATACAGTTCCTCATGTTGTGGTGACCAACCATAAAATTATTTTCACTGCTAGGTCGAGGCATTAGGAAGGTTGAGAACTACTGCTCTAGATGCTCCCCAAGGCCTTCCAGGTCTCACATTAAGGACTCTGTTAAGAAAGGGCCCCTGGGCAGGATGCCGTGGCTCTTTACTATAATCCCAGCACTTTGGGAAGCCTAGGCAAGAGGATCACTTGAGACCAGGAGTAGTTTGAGACCAGCCTGGGCAATATAGCAAGACCCATGTCTACAAAAACATTTTAAAAAGTTAGCCAAGCATGATGGCATGGACCAGTAGCCCCAGCTACTCAGGAGGCTGAGACAGGAGGATGGCTTGGGACCAGGATACACTAAAGTTACACTGAGCTATGATTAGGCCACTGTACTCTAGCCTGGGCGATAGAGTGAGATACTGTCTCTACCACAAAAATAAATAAATAAAATAAAGAGTTTCTAAAGGAGCTTCCCAAGTCCAGGCAGTATCCCACTGTTGCTCACTGTCCAGAGGACCCCCTCTGAATTCCCTGTGCTTCTCTCGTGGCTCAAGTTCCTCTGCAGAACATCTCAGGCTGGGCCTTAAGATAGGGTCCAGGGCCTGGTCCACTACGTGGGAGGAGACAGCACTGGGAAGACGATGGAAGCCAGGGCTACAGCACAAAGTGGACATTTCACATGGGTTTGTGGCTTTTTCTTTTTGTCATTGTTTGGTTTTTTGGGTTTTGCCTAGTTTCGACACATGTTCTAACGCATGGAAATTTTCCCACTTTAGGAGTCTTGTTTTTCTAAGATGGAAGCTGAAGAACTTGCTTTAGTAGCCTGTGGTACAGAGCTCAGCAGTGAGAGGCACTGGGACAGAACTTTGATTTGTAGTGACAAACATGAGGAAAAAGCATGCACAGGCACGCACTTTTCAAGGGAATGTGGTAGCAAAAGCATCTGACTTGTTCTGGATGTCAGCTCTGCTCTGGCGGGTGGTGCACACATAGAAGCAGGTGCTCTGTGGCAGCTACAGCTTTCTCAGTAGAGAGCTTTGCAGCTTGGTTTTGGCCATACTTCCTGGAAGCTTTACCCTCAGGCCTGGTTCTCTGCTGAATCAAGTCAGTAGCGGCTTTGGCTGCATGCAATAAAGACTAGTAAAGTGACAAGCTTGTGAGCCATGGGCCGGAGGATGGCATGATACTTAAAATCATTCAAAAGAAATCCTTCACAAAAAGGGTTGAGTGTTCCCAGAAAATCCTCGGAAAGACGTGGTTTCCCCATGTGAGAAATGGAGCACAGTTCTCTTCAATGGCAGAGAGAAGTGAAATCTTTGCCAATTCGGGATTCTACATACAGAACATCTGAAAAGACTTGACTTAACAGTGGTTAGGGATGTATGGAAAGACCACCCTGAGGCCAAAAGCAGAAGTTTTTGTTTTGGGCTTGGCGACTGTAGCTCAGCAGCTAGGGCGCCAGCCACATACACTGGAACAGGTTAGAATACAGCCTGGGCCTGCCAAACAACAACTGCATCCAAAAAATAGCCAGGCGTTGTGGCAGGCTCCTGTAGTCCCAGCTACTTGGGAGGTTGAGGCAAGAGAATCGCTTGAGCCTGAGAGTTGGAGATTGCTATGAGCTGTGGCACCACGACACTCTACCCAGGGCCACAGAGTGAGACTGTCTCAAACAAACAACAAAAAAAAATTTTGGTTTGGTTTGCTTTTGATACAGAGTCTCATTCTGTTGCCTAGGCTAGAGCGCAATGGTGTCAGCCTTACTCACAGCAACCTTGAACGTCTGGGCTCAAATGATCCTTCTGCCTCAGCCTCCTGAGTAGTTGGGACTATAGACACCCACCACAACATCCAGCAAATTTTTCTGATTTTTCAATAGGGTCTCACTCTCACTTAGGCTGGTCTCAAACTCCCGAGTTCAAGGGGTCCTCCTGCCTGACCTCCCAGAGTGCTATGATTATAGGGCTGAGGTTGCTGTGAGCAAGGCCAACACCATCGCACTCTATGGCAACAATTTCAGCAAAAACTACATCCTCTTGTTCCTGTGGACCATTGCTCAGCCATCCATTCTAGCACGTGTCCTTGCTTGGAATTTTTCTTTTTCCTTTTTTTGAGACGGAGCCTCAAGCTGTCCCCCTGGGTAGAGTGCTATGGCATCACAGCTCACAGCAACCTCCAACTCCCGGGCTCAAGCGAGTCTCCTGCCTCAGCTTCCCAAGTAGCTGGGACCACAGACGCCCACCACAAAACGCCTGGTTATTTTTTGGTTGCAGTCATCATTGTTGCTTGGCAGGCCCAGGCTGGATTTGAACCCGTCACCTCATGTGTATGTGGCTGGTGCCTTAGCCACTTGAGCCACAGGCACCAAGCCTGCAGCTGTCGTTGTTTGGCGGGTCCAGGCTGGATTCAAACCTGCCAGCTCAGTGTATGTGGCTGGCGCCTTAGGCGGTTGAGCCACAGGCACCGAGCTGCTTGGAATTTTTCTTTGTGTGTTTGCGTCCCTGAGCTTCTTGAGGACAGAGTACAGGGCATGTAGTAGGTTCTCAACAAATGCTTGACAAATTGATTTGTCTTCCCCTGGCCTCTATTCAGGTGCCGCAGTTCCCCCTCCTCCATAAAACAGAATCTGTGGGTGGTTAAGAATGAATGAGAAAGCAATTGAGATGGCAGACTTATCACCTGCTTTTAGTGTTAAGGCAGGTTCAAGTCCAGGCTCTATCGTTAGCTGTGTGAACTATGGACAATCACTGAGCTTTCTGGGTGTTCTCTCAGCCCTACCCCTCCCTCTGATTTCAATTTGCTTCATGTTCAACTCTCTCTCTCTTTTTGGAGACAGAGTCTCACTGTGTTGCCCTGGGTAGAGTGCCTTGGCATCACAACTCACAGCAACCTCAAACTCTTGGGCTTAAGTGATTCTTTGCCTCAGCTTTCCAAGTAGCTGGGACTACAGTAGCCATCCACAATGCCTGGCTATTTTTAGGTTGTAGTTGTCATTGTTGTTTGGCAGGCCTGGGCTGGATTTGAACCTGCCAGCTCTGATGCATGTGGCTGGCGTCCTAGCCACTGAACTACAGGCGCTGAGCCTCTCTCTCTTTTTGAGAGATGGGGGTCTCACTGTGCAGGCTGACCATCTTGCAGGGTAGGAAGCCACAGCCTCCGCAGAAGCCCAGAGCATGTAGTTTGCAGCAAAGGCAAAAGAACAGAAATTTTTGCAGAGCAGGGTGGCTGCACATACATGTTTAACAAGTTGTAAGAGCAGTCATGAGTATTTATGAAAGGAGAAGCAAGCACATGCCATGTCCCTTCATGAGATCTATGTTCAGAAAACAGCGGCCTTAGCATGATACAAGGGTAGAGTTTTGGGCCCTCTGATGTTAAAAGGTGAAGCAGAGGACTCAAAAGCTCTCTCTGTGCAGCCTCAGTACACTGGTCAGTGGCCTTTTCATTGAATAAAGATGTTCTCTCAACAGGAAGGAATGCTGGTCAGCTATCTTACCTAAACCTCAAAAAGGAAGACTCAATCACAAGATTAGGCTCTCTGTTTAGCCTTTGGGAAGAAAGCCTGATGGCTGTTAGAGAGGGACCTCTCATCCCATCATGAGGAACTCGGTTTTAAGGTTTCTCTGAGGTCCCATTGGCCAGCATGGGGTCTGTTTGGCCAGTGACACGGCTTAGGATTTTTAGTTCACACCTGCCCCCCAGGCAGCCACTTTACAGTATTAACAGGAGCTCTCAGTAGCCAAGGGCATGGCTGCGGGAAGCATAGTGCTCCCTCAGGGGGGTGTTGTGTGTATTAAAACGTATACATTAATTTGGCTTCTAAGAGCAAGCATGTTTTATTTGTGGTGGGGGGGTGGATGTGTTGAGGCTGGCTAGTAAGTCCATAGCCATTTATTATTTATTTATTGAGATAGTCTCACTATGTCACCCTCAGTAGAGTGCTATGGCATCATAGCTCACAACAACCTCTAGCACCTGGGCTTATGCAATTCTCTTGCCTGAGCCTCCTGAGTAGCTGGGATTACAGGCACCAGCCACAACACCCAGCTATTTTTTGTTACAGTTTGGCCAGGGCCAGGTTTGAATTTACAACCCTCGGTATATGGGGCTAGCACCCTACTGAGCCACAGGCACCACCCAGCTCCATCTTTATTCAATGAAAAGACCTCAGGCAAATTCCTTTGAAACACTCTTGGCTTCGCGTCAAAAAGGGGGCCCTTCTAACTCTCTGCATCATACTATCTTGACATGTTTTTTCCTACAGTGCATCTTACAAGGGTACATGTGAAACTTACTAAATGTAGAATATTAATGTCTTAACACAATAGCTACAAAAATGCCATGAAGTCTATGTTAACCAGTTTGATGAAAATATTTCAAATTGTATATAAAACCAGCACACTGTAAGAAAAAAAAAGTGCCACCTCTCTCAGGACAGACCGATTCATTTAACAACAATTAATTACTGAGAACCTACCTGCCCAGAGCCTACAACCTAGTGGGGAAGGACATAGTGAAGACATATAGAGCCATATGCTGTTTACCAACAGGGACAGGTTCTGAGAAACGGGTCACTAGTCCATTTCCTCATTGTGTGAACATTTCAGGGTGGCCGAGTGAAAGGGCACAATGTTGAATTCCTAAGATTTCAAAGTCCACTGCTCAAGGCAGAGGAGGGATGCAGCACTTCTGAAAGCCTCTGTAGAGATGGAAAGAATTGTAAACACCACGTCCTCTGCTGGTCGTCTTCTTCATGAGGAGAAGTTTTAGGGAAACTTGTAACTTTCTGGGCACAGTCTCTGTAACTAGCTGTAACACATGTGATAATACAGAAAACCAGCATGATGCAGACCAGTAATAATCAATGAAATCTAATGCATACACATAAAAATTATACACTTCCATGATATACTGCTCTAATGGCACATATACATATTTAAGTTAAAAATGAGCATCAGCATTCAAGTCCACAGAGGGAGAGGTCTTTTTTTTTTTTTGCAGTTTTTGGCCGGGGCTGGGTTTGAACCTGCTACCTTCGGTATATGGGGCCAGCACCCTACTCCTTTGAGCCACAGGCGCCACCCAGAAAACACTTATCAAATTCACAAGTTCCATTTCTATTTACAGGGCAGGGTCACTTGTTCACAGCATCTATATACTCATGTAATAACTCTGCCCTTTGAAACAGATACACTGTCACTGTGATCTCCTGCCTGCTTCTCTTTTCTAGGAGTGGAGAGCTACCTGCACAAATAACATTTGTTACCGAGAACAGCAAGGCAAAAAAATTGTTAATGAATTTGTGTTTTGGGGACAGAAAATCTAGTGAATCCTTAATATCCCCTCCTTTCTTTTTTTCCCTTTGGTTAATAACGTACCTATAGTAGGTGCATCTTTCTACTGCCCTTCCTAGCTTTCCATTCCCTTTTGTGACGTTTAAATGTGGGTCAAGTCTGGTTGTCAAAAAGACATGCCAACAGAACAAAGTAATGAACCACTTGCACTAGGTATGCACTAATAAAAATTTAATATCATAAAACAAATCAGAAAACAGCATTGTTTTAACCATTCACAATTAAAGAGGAAAGAGATAAAATTATAAGGCAGCCATCCATGGAATGATTTCATGTTTACAAAGGATCCAGAAAAATGGACATTTAAAACCACTGTTCCAGCTACTGAACCAGGGGAACTGCAGTGTTATCCCATGAGATTCCCAACTTGCTGGAAGATGTCATCAGAGAAAAGATCAAAGGCAATCT
Organism: Galagoides demidoff; assembly: GCA_963574575.1. Taxonomy (NCBI): domain Eukaryota; kingdom Metazoa; phylum Chordata; class Mammalia; order Primates; family Galagidae; genus Galagoides; species Galagoides demidoff. The sequence continues at coordinate 4,079 of CAUYQV010123490.1, read as the reverse complement.
GGTTGTGTTAAGCAATTGTGTTAGGCTGAGCACATCCAGATAATTCCTAAATGGTTATCTGATTCTTTCCCACAAGTAATTTCTTTCAGGTCCCCTGAGGTGAATCTAGATGTTTCAGATACAAAGAGTGTAGTACATCATTGGTTTTAATGATAGTATTTCCATAGTATCTTTGGGTGATATGGACTGTTCCCTACTGAGCAGATGTTTTCTAATGCAAGGAAGGTTCGTTCCCCTGCAGAACAGCTACAGAGGGTGTCACCTAAAACCACAGCAGTTCTGGATGAATCTGGTCACTATTCTTAATCTTCAGGGGCTCAGGGGCCCAAAAGGCAGGAGCATTCTTTGGGCTTGTGCTGCTGACATACTGTTCCCATGGTCAGTACCTAGCTGTTTTCAAGGGCTTAACACACTCCCTTGCTGGTGTGTCCTCCTAGTTCTAATTCTTGAAAAAGAGAAAAACCAGGCAGTGACACTTAGAAGTAGGCTGGTAAAAAAAACACAGTCACATTTTCTCCTTTCTACATTGAAAGGACAACTCAGAACAGCCACTCCCTTTCTTTTTTCTAATGATTCAAAGAACAGGATTGACTAGGCTGTTTTGAGTTGGGAAATGAAAAGGTGAAAGGAGGGGAAAGAGAACACACAGCCTCTGTAGGTAGTACTGCTTTCAACTCACCACGTCCCAGGCAGAACCTCTGCCTAAAAAATAAGAAATGTGACAAAGCGTGCACAGGAAAACAGAATCACACCTGGAACATCACTGCTTTGATGAAATGAGAACTGATAAGCAATTAACTGGAGAATAAATGAAGGGAATGGATCAGTAGTATTTTTCAACTTAATCTGCCATTATGAGAGCACTTGGAATCTGAAGAAAATCTACCCCTACCAAGAAAAGGAGTCAAATTTCAATTAAAATTCACTTTGGTTATGTAGAAGGAAGGACCATGCTTTTCATCATCAATTGCATCTCTTTGGTAGCCAATAATTCCATTTGTAATCACGGCAGCAACTTAAGTATTGCCAAGGTTTTCAAATGTGTTAGAGCATTAAGGCATCCACATCTAAAGAGGCAGTTTTAAACAAGAGGAAAATGGAACAAAATGTGTCAGAAAGTGAACATGGATATGGCCTCTCCTGGGACGCTGCCCACCATGTAAGCAAGCTCTTCCTCCAGTGAAGGAGGCCTCCACCACACTGCTTGGTTCCCTGCTGCCTGGAGATACGTTTGAGCCCTATAAGAGTTATATGGCTATGTCTGCCTGCTGACCAGGAGAGAAATAAGTAGTTCCTGAGGCAGCAGCTTTAAAATCTGGGGAAGCCCACAGCTTCTCAGAGCTGGTAGGACCTTGAAAGGTTTGCCTATTAATAGTCAGGTTGAGAAGGGAAGGCAAATTTGGAAGTTAGAATGGTTCAATCCTTGCCAGAGTTCAAGGCCCTATCCAGCAAGATATTTTAGCCAAACTTTTAAGCATGATGGCAAGGCACTGCTGAAAGAGGATTTGGCCAGTAGAACAAATTCTGACCACTGCACACACAATATGATAGACAGTACTACTATCCAAACCAAACCAGACACTACGACCTGTTCTCTATTGGACAAAGTCAGTTCCAGAGAGAATCTAGGCAACCATATAATTTTGAAGGACTAGATGAAGCCCCAGGTCTCTCATAAGTTAGCTGTTACTATCTAATCAGGGAAGTCACTTACACTTTCCATGCTAAACCTTTTCTTGGTTTTAAATTGTACACAATGGTTGCCAGTGACTAAACCAAACCACATCCTATTCATGCTACTTTCTACACTACAGCCAGCAGAGGGCTTCCTAAGTTTTATTTCCACAGCTACTGACCCAGTGACAAATTTAAGAAGGATAAAGAAATCATGGTCACGCTGGCTCTGCAGCATCTAAAATGTTTTTATAAACTACTAAATCCACTGCCCTGAAGAAACTAGTCTTAGTTACTCCTTAACGTAGTATGTTCTGAAATGACACAGAAAGTCAAAATAAATTAATAATACAATATTTTACAAATATTTGACAAAACAGGGTTACATAGATTTTGGCAAATATGGAAAAATTACATTTGTTTATTAAACACTTTTGCTATCTCAATGGCCAGAATATTAGTGATTGTGTCAACTCACATATGTGAAGGTGATATTTTAAGGGCTTGACAAAGCTGATCTGACATAAAAGTAACTTCTTTGAAGGGTATAAAGAATAAAGACATTATTGTTTTCATCATCACAGTTCAGAAGTGGTTGTCCTGATGAGAATTCATCTCACACAAATATTAACACCAGCAGTAAGCAGCAAATTGTAGGGAGGAGGGGCTGGAGGGAAAGTTAAGAGAAAAGCACGGGAAAGATGAAGAGACATGATTTCACTAAGTTTTAAATCAACAGGCATGCACTTCCGTTTATGATCCACCTTCACTTTCTTCACTGCTACAGGTGGTGTATGGGCAGACACAGCTCCCTAAATCAGAGGCTAACTTGCTAAGAGAGATGCTTAAAAAAAAAAAAAAAGACAACATAGCTTCTGGTAGTCTTACATTTAAAAAGGCTACTACAACAAAGATGTCAGTAACTATCCAAATTCACTTAAAAACTAATATCCCTTAATTTCCAAAGATGCTTTTTGTCATCTGACTGTTCTTGAAGGAAAGCCTAGGCTTCAAACTATTACAACTTGGCACCTCTATAAGAATGTGCTGGAGGCAGGTATTCTGCAAAGGAGAACTTGAAAAGAAATGCTACAAAATACTAGTCACCTCCTTAAAAGCTAGTCCCACCTCTGTTGCTCCATGTATGGAACTGCATTCTGCATTCAGACAGGCCTGTGCACAAGGAGCGGTTTAAGTCTCTCTAGTCATCCCTTTTCAATGCGTCTTGCCGTCATTCTCCCGACTCTAATCCTGAATTAACTACAATCACCTTTAGCATCTAACAGAGTGAGCGCTATGACCTTCTATCAAGGCATGTGGCATAGATGCTAAAGCACCAGTCTTACATGGTGAGAACCATGTTAAACATCAATGGATGGAAGTGGCAGAGCCTCTAACCTGAAAAGAGAATTTAGCTTAATTACAGAACACTGTATTTTCATAATTACTATTTCATTGTATGAAGTTCTCTACTTTTCTTTAAAACTGAATTCCATCTTCCCTGAGAATAGGGTTAAGAGAAGCATCAAAACTCATAATGCCAAGGGCCCTTTAAAAGACAACACAACGGAATGTCTATAGCTAATTGCAATGTGTTGTTTCTACTCTAAAAGCTTTTCCATTGTTCCAGGTTTTAATCTCACCCCTCCTCTGGACTCTAGGAATACAGGTGGAGATGGGCAAGATGAGACAAGAGACTGAGAAGTGAGGAGCTGTCACATGCCAGCTGCTGGCTATCCTCACTGGATGGCAAATGGCCACAGACTGAGGCTGGAACTTGGACATTTAATGCTGGTGTCCTACTGACAGGATGAGTGGGATGAGGCAACCCAGAACCAGAGCTGCCACCTCCAGGCGGCTGAGGCCTCTCCCTCCAGTGGTGTCGGGCTTGTGGCTGTGCCCCATTCCTCCCACCTCAGGGAGAACGTGTACGGTAGCAACATAAAGAAATGTCCCGGCAGAGAAGAGCATGGCCACTCCAGTGGCATTAACCTCTGAGAGGGCTTCTTTACTGCTCTGTGAATTAAAAGAGAGAAAGAAGAATTATTAAGACAAGGGAAGTTCAGGGTTAGGAAGTTATCCCAATGAAAAAACGCTATTTGTAACTGATGCTGTCTGGGTTACTGGAGACATCTTGAGATCAGAGCAATTTTAGGTTATTTATGGGAAGCTTCCAAATAAGCTTCCACCACTGCACCTAGCCCACAATTGCTCTTTTTTTTTTTTTTTGAGACGGAGCCTCAAGCTATCCCCCTGAGTAGAGTGCCATGGCATCACAGCTCACAGCAACCTCCAACTCCTGGGCTCAAGTGAGTCTCCTGCCTCCGCCTCCCAAGTAGCTGGGACCACAGGCGCCCGCCACAACACCCGGCCATTTTTTGGTTGCAGCCATCATTGTTGTTTGG
>CAUYQV010123488.1:0-10498 GCA_963574575.1 Galagoides demidoff | reverse complement strand
GGCATCACAGCTCATAGCAACCTCCAACTCCTGGGCTCAAGCGAGTCTCCTGCCTCAGCCTCCCAAGTAGCTGGGACCACAGGCGCCCGCCACAACGCCCGGCCATTTTTTGGTTGCAGCCATCATTGTTGTTTTGGCGGGCCTGGGCTGGGGATTCGAACCCACCACCTTAGGTGTATGTGGCTGGCGCCTTAGCCGCTTGAGCCACAGGCGCCGAGCCATTTTATTTTATTTTCATTTATTTATTTATTTTTGAGCCAGAGTCTCACTTTGTCTCCCTTGTTAGAGTGCCGTACTGTCATAGCTCACAGCGACCTCCAACTCTTGGGCTTAAGTGATTATCTTGCCTCAGCCTCCCAAGTAGCTGGGGCTACAGGCGCTCTCCACAATACCTTGCTATTTTTAGAAATGGGGTCTCACTCTTGCTCTGGTTGGTCTTCAACCTGTAAACTCAGACAATCCATCTGCCTCAACCTCCCAGAGTCCTAGGATTATAGGTGTGAGCCACCATGCCTGGCCCTATCTCTTTCTCTCTCTTTTTAAAAAATTTTTATTGTGGTAAAATATATGTAACATAAAATTTGCCATTTAACCACTTTTAATAGTTCTGTGTCATTAAGTATATTCATACATATATTTTTTATTTTTGAGACAGAGTCTCAAAATAGTGTCCTGGCATCAGTTTAGTGCACAGCAAACTCAGACTCCTGGGTATAAGCAATCTTTCTGCCTCAGCCTTCCAAGCAGTTAGGACTACAGGCACATGCCATCACAACTGGCTAATTTTTTCTGTTTTTAGTAGAGAAGGTGTCTTGCAATTCCTCAGGCTGGTCTCGAGCTCCTGAGCTCAAAGGATCTTCCTGCTTCATCCTCTCAAGAGTGTTGGGATTACAGGTGTGAGCCACTGTGGCCGAACCATATTCATTCTGTTGTACAACTGTTACACTATATGTCTCCAGAATCTTTTCATTTTCCCCCACTGAAACCCCCCATTTCTCCCAGCCTGAAGCCCCTGGCAAGCATTATTCTTTCTGCCTCTGTGAATTCGACTACACCATGTCCCTCAAATAAGTGGAATCATATGGTATTTATCCTTTCGTGATTGGCTGTTTCACTTAGTACTGTGTATAATATCTTCAAGGTTTATCCATGTTATAGCATATGTCAGAACTTTCTTTAAGACTGAGTTGAGTTATATTCCATTGTCTGTCTCTGCCACATTTTGTTTATCCATCTGTTGGTGGACATTGGGGTTGCTTATACCTTTTCATATTGTGAATAATGTTTCTATTTCATCATACTTTTAATGCCTTATGAAGCCTGGACTCTGTCCCTGAGGGTTGTAAACTTCTGATAGACTAGGACTGTGAGCCCAGGCTCTGATGTCAGGGAGCAAACATGTAATCAAAGTAGGCTAAAGGCCCTTTTGTAGAATATGGCAGGAACACAGGCAGGGCAGTTCATTCTACCTTAGAGAGGGAGTGTTTGAAGCATGAGGAATTTTGCCAGCCAGAGAAAATCGCAAAAACATTCTGAGCAGTGTGACTACAAAGAAGAATATGAATATACAGATAGGGAATGGGAAGCTTTAGTAGTGACACTTTTAAAGAAGATTGTGAAATAAATAAATAAATAAACAAAGATTGTGGCAATTCATGAAGGGACTTACATGTGTCATATAAGTCAGTTAAAAAAAAAACAAGAACACTAACTTCAACTTTTGAATAGGTAAATAATTCACCTGCTTCAAAATTTAAAAGGTAAAAGATATACACTAAAAACTTACCCTTTTCAGACTCACCACCCATAGCACAGAGGTTAAGCACCAGCTGGAGAGTTCGAACCTGGCCCAGGCCAGGTGAACAAGAATGACAACTGCAACAACAACAACAACAAAAATAGCTGAGCATTGTGGCGGGTGCCTGTAGTCCCAACTACTCGAGATGCTGAGGCAAGAGAATCACTCAAGCCCAAGAGTTGGAGGTTGCTGTGAGCTGTGACATTATGGCACTCTACCGAGGGTGACATAGTAAGGCTCTGTCTCAAGAAAAACAAAACAAAACAAAACAAAACCACAACTTACTCTTTCACCCTTGAACTCCAGCCACCCAGTTTGGCTGGTCATAGGAAACACTGTGTCTATGCTTCTAGGATAGTTTGTCCATATTCAGGTAATATATATTCCCCTTTTATGTAAATGGTGCCCTGTGTGCACACTTCAGCAGCACATATACTAAAATTGGAATGTTACCGGGAAGATTAGCATGGCTCCGCAAGCATGACACGCAAATTCGTGAAGTGTTCCATATTTTTCAACAATTACAATTTTAAAAGTAAATCATTTTACTAATTACACATTAGTCTAATGGTGACCTGTTATACTGTCTTCTTTCTCGATTTTTTGTTTTCTCATTCTGTTGCCCAGGCTAGAGTGCCCTGGCATCATTACAGCTCACAGCAACCTCAAACTCCTGGGTTCAATTGATCCACCTGCTTCAGCTTCCTGAGTAGCTGGGACTACAGGTGCCCGCCATGACTCTGGGCTAATTTTTCTATTTATAGAGGAGACAGTATCTTACTCTTGCTCAGGTTGGTCTTAAATTCCTAAGTTCAAGGGATCCTCTCGTCTCAGCCTCCTAGGGTTTCAGGAGTTAGCTACCGTGCCCAGTCTTGTATCTTGATTTTTTTTCCCTCTTAACATATTTTGGGGAATATTTCCTATCAGAACATACAGAGCTTTCTCTTCTTTTGAGAGTTATTGTCCTTTGATGGTTATAACATAATTAATTTAGAAAGACATAAATGTGTCATTTTATGCATGTACCAGTACATTATAGGATAATTTCCAGAAGCAACACATACTAAGCGTTGGATGTTAAGCAATAAAGAGATTTTAAGCTGAGGTATAAGGTTTTGGTAAGGCAGCTCTGGTAATAGCGAGGACGATGGAGTGGAGTACCAGTAAGACCCTGGAATAGGAGAACCATCCATCCAAGCAAGAGGTCTATTTGCCTCCTAGTAGTTGAAGGGATGCAGATAGAGAAAGGGGACAGATTCTAGAATAGCCTCTTTATGACTTAATTTATATTTGGATATTAGCATTCTCTGTTAAAATAAATAAAATGTTTTAAAAATTATTAACTTATTCTCAGAGCAACTGTGTGGTTATTATCCCCTTTTATAGCTGAGGAAACAAGAGCTCGAAGAACTTGAATAATGTGTACAGAGCTAGTAATTGGCAGTACCAAAGATCCTTATCAAATCTAAAAGATCTCAACAATGATTTTATTGAAGATGTATATGAAACAAGTCATGCCCACATCTTTTTGGTCTCAGCTGGAAGAAAGTAAAACTGAATACCATAGCTGGTAACTTAGATCCACCTGTCAATGTGCTGGAAGAAAACAAAGATTAAGGTGAGGCAAGAGCTCTCTAAGAGAAAGGCTTGACATCAGGTGTACAGGTAGTTTTTAATCTCTCCAGTATGTATTCCAAGCTGGCATGGACAGATGTCTGTGCTGATAAGATGTTAAGCAAAAAACTATAGGGTAGTATGTTTAGAATGATCCCATTTTGTATTATGCTGCATGTGCTAAAATGTGATGGGGTCGAATGATGAGATTTCAGGTTTAAAAAGTTCTTTTCTTCTCTTGCCTGTAATTCCAGCCCTCTGAGAGGCTGAGGTGGGTGGATTGCTTGAGCTCAGGAGATCAGGACCAACCTGAGCAAGAGTGAGACCCCATCTCTACTAAAAATAGAAAAACTAGCCAGGGGTTGTATGGACACTTGTAGTCCCAGCTACTTGGGAGGCTGAGGCAGGAGGATCTCTTGAGCCCAAGAGTTTGAGGTTGCTGTGAGCTATGACACCATGGCAGTCTACCCAGGGTGACAGAGTGAGATTCTGTCTCAAAAAAGAAAAAAAGTTTTTTCTTACCATAATTCATGCTTTCTTCCTAACAATGAACATGTGCCACTTTTAAAATAAGAAAGACAAGTCCAATATTCCACTTCCCACACCCATCTATTTGTTGTTATCATTTGCATTCTTCCCACTGACTGGGATTGCTCTTCCTTTTATGGTAGAATGGGCCCAACACAGATGCATGAAGCTCTTCCCAGGCTCTTCCACAGATGCGTGAAATTAATCTCCCCCTTTGCTGTATTCCTATAAAACTTGGCTGTGGTTCTTACTAGATACTATAATGAATTAAAAATACTTGTGTTCATGTTTGTTTCCACCTCTCCTTTTGATTTTCGAGCTTCCAAATTTGAGTTCTAGAAAGCATCTAGTACAATGTTTTTCAACCTTTTTTATCTCATGGTACACTTGAACCTGTTGGTTAAACTTCCCTGGCACACTTAAATTATGTTGATCAAAAAGAAGAGTAAAAAAAAGAATATACTTACTATGCTTTGAATACTTTGAACTTTTTTCAAAAAGAAATGTAATTAATGATCTTTAAAAATTTTCAGGGCACACCAGTGTACCTCAGCACAAGCTCACCAGTTGAAAACCTCTGATCTAGTACCCCCATAGATTGGGATTACTTGCACAGTAGTTACATACTTTAATGTTGAATCGGTTGCATTTGCAGTACTGCAGTTTTTTGCTGCCAGAACAAGAAAAGATAGATGAAAACTCTGAGTCATAGTCAGCAGAGTCATTTAAAATTCTGAGGGCAATGATATATTAGTGTACACCAGATGAATACTGTTTCCTAATTTGGGAAGTCTCTGGAGTAAAAGGAGCCATAAATAAGCAAACATCATCTCTAAAACTGCCGTGTCTATTACATCTGTAAAACTAAAACATGATTGCTGCCTTTTATGTGACATATACCAGAAGACTGTCTCTGGCCTGGAAGCTTCAATTTGAGCTGTTCTAAAGCTGTCATAAAAAGGCAAATTCCTCAGTTAGTCTTCTGCAGTCGTATACCAAAGCTGGTGACAGTCGGGAATGAAAAGGCAAGAATCACTTTTTTCCTCCTTGTCTAGAAATTGACCTCTTTCATTTATCCTTGCCAGATAAATAAACCATTTTCTCAACTAATGTTCTGCTCATCTTTCCTTCCATATCTTTTTCCTTCCTCAAAGTTACCAGTCTCGATTGTGTTGGTTGCTGTCTCCTAATCTCTCCTTCTTTTCCATTAGTGCCAAGTGGATCTTTCTTAAGTACAGCTCTGATCGCAATACTTTCTTTTTCAGAAACCTTTTGTGCCTCTTCCCTACTGTCTTCTAGACTAATCTAAATTTCTTATTATAGCTCTTATGGGCTATCCAGACCCCTAACCTCTTTTGGATCTTTTTGTCTACAGAGAGCATGAGTCAGCAAACTACAGCCTGCATACTGAATTTTGGATTGCCCAGGAGCTGAGAATAGTATTTATATTTTATAATATTTGGGGGGAAAAAAACAAAAGAAAAAATATTTTATGACACAAGAAAGTAGGCAAAATTGAAATTTTAGTGTCCATAATAAAGTTTTATTGCAATACAGCCGTGCCTGCTCATTTACATATCTTCTATGCAGTTTTACGCTACAGTGACAATGTTGAGAAATTATAACAGAGACCATACGACCCACAAAACCGGGCCTTTCACAGAAAAAAATTTGCCAACTATAATCTAGAGTTAATACACTTATAGAGTTGGCAGTAGGTCTTAGAAATTCTTATTTTGGCTCGGCGCCTGTGGCTCAATCGGCTAAGGCGCCAGCCATGTACACCTAAGGTGGCGGGTTCGAATCCCCAGCCCGGGCCCGCCAAACAATGATGGCCGCAACCAAAAAATGGCCGGGCGTTGTGGTGGGCGCTCGTAGTCCCAGCTACTTGGGAGGCTGAGGCAGGAGACTCACTTGAGCCCAGGAGTTGGAGGTTGCTATGAGCTGTGATGCCATAGCACTCTACCCAGGGGGATAGCTTGAGGCTCCGTCTCAAAAAAAAAAAAGAATGAGAAAGTATATTCTCAGACATAGTCAACAGTGAGACCCTTCTTTTGGCAGTGGAGAAACCAAAATCAGAATCTAGGCTGTGCGCAGTGGCAATTGGCTGTAATTCTAGTGCTCTGGGAGAGCAGGGCAGGTGGATTGCCTGGGCTCACAGGTTCGAGACCAACCTGAGCCAGAGGGAGACCCACTAAAAATCACTTTTTTTCCCCTTGTCTGGAAATTGACCTCTTTCATTTATGCTTCATTTCTGAAGGTGTTGTGGCAGATGCCTATAGTCCTAGTTACTCAGGAGGCTGAGGCAAGAGAATCACTTGAGTTCAAGAGTTGGAAGTTGCTGTGAGCTATGATGCCATACCACTGTACCAAGAGCATCAAAGTGATGCTCAAAACAAACAAAATAAAACCAAACCAAAACAAAATAAAAATCCAGTGCTCCTACCCCACTATGGTACCTTCCCATGAAGTCTGGATGCCAAGCTTGAGACTGCTTGGTGTTTCATGCACAAACTCCAGTTTCATGCACAGACTTTGCTTCTATGTACACACTGCACTTCCTTCCATCTAAGACGCCTTTGTCTCTCCAGAAATTATAACCATGCTTTAAGTCTCAGCTCAAGTACTGGTTTTCCTAATCCAATACACTCTCTGTCCATTGACCCCCAGGAATGCTAAGATTATTCCTCCCTTTTAGTACTTACCAATCAATTGATGTGGTTCTGATGCTGTTTCAGGTTGTAAGCTCCCTAACTATGCACCTTTGGTTACCTGAAGAAGTGTCACCTGCGATAGAATTCTCAGGACATAATTTAGGGAATAAATTAATGTAAAAAGTGGCCAGATATAAGAGATGCATTAAGTATCTCTAGTTTATATCTATTCTATTAAAAAAAGAGAGAGAGAGAAATTATAACACACTGAATATTTGTTTTTTTTTTTTTGAGACAGAGTCTCACTATGTCGCCCTTGATAGAGTTCTGTGACATCACAGTTCACAGCAACCTCAAACTCTTGGGATTCTTTTGCCTCAGCCTCCCAAGTAGCTGGGACTACAGGCACCCGCCACAATGCCTGGCTATTTTTTTGTTATTGTTGTCATTGTTGTTTAGCAGGCCATGGCCAGGTTTGAACCCATCAGCCCTGGTGCATGTGGCCGGCACCGTAACCACGGAGCTATGGGTGCCAACCCTGAATGATATTTTTAATGGGATCAACTATTTAGGAGGTGCCATAGAGAGTTTATCTACTAATCACATCCACCTAGCAATTGATGGAAAGAACTTGGATTTGTCCTAAGGACGATTACCTAATTGTGTGACAATTGTTTAAGTTTTTAGTGTATTTGTTGATTACTAGGTTTATAGAAACTTGCCTACTAAGGAAGGAGTTCACATTTTAAAATCAAATGCAGTATTGAAAACCTGCCACATTCTTTTTGTTTTCCAGGGGTTCTCTGCTATTATATCTTCCATTTAAACTTTCATTTAGGGATGGTTCCCTTTATGAACCAAATATAGACTTGTGTTATTCTTTAATGAATCATTAGGCGTGAACTTGATACTTAGTTAGTACTGAAGATGAATAATAATTGTAGTTTAGTGTATAAATGCTTTGGCAGCACTGTCTTTAATACAGTCATGTACTGCATATATGACCCTGGTCCTGTAGGTTTTAATGCTGTATTTTCACTGCGCCTTTTCTATGTTTAGATACACAAATACTTATCATTGTGCTATGATTTTCTGCAGTATTCAGTACAGTCGCATGCTGGACAGGTTTGTAGCCTAGGAGCTATAGACTATACCGTATGCCTTAGGTGTAGGCCATACCATCCAGATTTGTTGAATGCACTCTATCATGTTATATTTTGATGATGGAGTTGCCTAACAGTGCATTCCTAAGAATATACATATATACCTGTCATTAACTGACACATAACTCTGCCTTCCTTAAACAATAACTACTGGGTGTCGGAAAAACAAAAAAATACAGGGTGTACGAAGAGTTGCCATACATAGAAAAAGTGGGAAATAGTAAGTAAATGTGCCTTTATTTGCAAAGTATTCATTACAAAATTTTACAAAGTAGTTACAAAATTTTCTTTACGTGTTGGCTATCTCTTTCTACACATACACGCACACGCAAGCATGCACACACACCTTTCTCTCCTGCTCATGGTGAACATAGCCCAAGATATCTGTTGTTATGAGAATTGGTTGATTTTCCTATGCATAGCCACTTTTGGGATACCCTGTAGATAAACAAATAAACTCTCATTAGAGTATAATTCTCTCAGTTCTAATTCTGTTTCTTCCTTCTACCTAACTGGGGATAAGTTACCTCAGATAGTAGATCCTGAACTTAATAATGGGCTTAGTTGTCTGTGACAACTGTTCAACATCTAGACTGCAGTATTGATGTTTTATATCGGTGAGAAGTGAAACAAAAGGAAATAAATGGAATAATCCTGTAAAAATCTTTCCTACTGGTTTGGACCAAGGCTGTGTCTAATCTGTTCATGTTATATGAAGAGCAGTAATGAAATACAATCTACAAAAGGCATGAAGGCAAATAATATTGCTGAATATGGTTTTTAGCTTTTTTTCCTGTTGGTACATCTTGGCCAATATGGTCTGGAAGTGCTACAGCTGTTCTCTTATTTCACTTTTCAGCAAGTTTAGAATTGAGTCTGTGCTCACTTCATATGTAGTCATACTAAATTGTGTTTTTAGTAGTTGAAAAGAGTAGATGAAACCGTTAAGAAAAACCCGAAAGCTTTGGGAAGCTTATTTGGTATAGGGCCCATAAAAGATTTTTTTATATGAGAATTTTAATTGGCAGCCTTGCTATTTGACACATGGATATTATAAAACATAGATTTTCCAATTCTGGCTGCCTGTAAGAAATGTGTTTGTAGCTGGAGCAAAGAAATAGTGATTTTGCTTGTGGCCCTAATTTAATGGGTCAGAGTGTTTATTATGGCCTGGAGCCAAATTCAATTACTATACTGTGAAAATGACTCTGAATAATCTCCAATTAGTAAGCAGGATGGTTTCCAACATTAAAAGACTTTTGCCATGGGGTTGCTATTTCAAGTTTTGACCACAGCCATAATTAAAAAAAAGTTGCTGGTAGGGGCTACATTGTTGGTCAGTCCTAGTTCCATTTTGAAACCTAGTTTAGGCCAGGTTGATTCAGCAGATCATTCCTAAGCAGTAACAGTAAAGGAGCTGGATCCCTAGTAAGCCTAATTGACCTTGGCAGTGGAAATCTGCCAGCTTCCAGGAAGGAAAACCAAGACAATTGGACATCAGTTGGTCAGACTGCATCCTTATGGTTTATATTTGCCTATTGTGCCCTTGAAGTTTTTCTTGTCCTTCTTGCCATCTGATAGCTCTGTAGAATTATAGAATCATGCAGCACAACAGCAGAAAGTATTAGACATCATTGAATCCCATTCTCACGCTGAAAAAAGACACAGTGTAGTACACTGTTGGTGTACTGAGGCTAACACTACTATCACTACAAGTGATTTTAGACAAATCATTTAACCTGTGACTGTTTGTTATTTGTAAAATGGGATATTAAGTGGAACCTATCTTATAGGGTTTAATACATTGAGAGATTTAATGAGGTAATAAAGAGCTCCTGACTCACAGCATGATTTTGTTTTTTGTCTCAGTCTGTTGCCCAGGCTAGAGAGCAGTGGCATCTGCATAGCTCCCAGCAACCTCAAACTCTTGGGTTCAAGTGATCCTCCTGCCTCAGCCTCACTAGTAACCAGCACTACAGGTGCCTGCAGTGGTACCTGGCTGACTTTTCTTTTCTTTTCTTTTCTTTCTTTTTTTTTTTTTTTTTTTTGAGACAGAGTCTTACTATGTCACCCTTGGTAGAGTGCTGTAGTGTCACAGCTCACAGCAACCTCAAACTCTTGGGTTTAAGCGATTCTCTAGCCTCAGCCTCCCAAGTAGCTGGGACTACAGGTGAAACTTTTCTATTTTTAGTAGAGATGGGGTCTTGCTCTTGCCTAGGCTGGTCTCAAAATCCTGAGCTCACGGGATCCTCCTGCCTTGGCTCTTCCCACACTGTGAGGGTCACAGGCATGAGCCACCACACTGGCCCCTATTTTAACTATTTTTAAAAAATGGCATGTGGGAGCTCAGTCAGCTTTATACTGTCATATAGTATTAGAGCTTACAGGTATGTTGAAAAAAGAGTGAAAATAAAAGAATGACAGTTTTCCTGCGTTAATTATGTAGGAATTAGGAACAGAGGGGCTAAAGAGTATGTGTGCAGGGCGGCTCCTGTGGCTCAGTGGGTAGGGTGCCGGCCACATACAACCAGGCTGGTGGGTCGAACCTAGCCTGGGCCAGCTAAACAATAATGACGACTGCATCAAAAAATAGGTAGGCGGTAGAATGAGAACGTTTTAAAACAATAACTGAGAAAATGACATGAAGGCTGTGTTGATCAGTTTGATGGAAGTATTTCGGATTGCATGTGAAAACCCCACACTGTACCCTAGAAGTGCATTAATGTACATAGTTACCATTC
>CAUYQV010123484.1:0-38994 GCA_963574575.1 Galagoides demidoff | reverse complement strand
TGAATAAGCTGAGGGGGTATTTCAATACCCTTCATAGCCACTAATATCCTTTCTTACTTCTTCCCTTTTTTTGTTTCCAACTTGCTAGTTCTTTTCATATTCTTATTCATCTCTCTCTTCCTTTTCCTTCTTTCTTTCTTTATCTCTCTCTCTCTCTCTCTCTCTCTCTCTCTTTCTTTCTTTCTTTATTTCTCATTTCCACTGATTATGATAGTGAGGTTTGAAGAATTTACTAACTGCTGAGCAAAGATAAATGCCTTTTCTAGGCATTTTTAATGGCTGATTTAAATATACTTAGTGGCTGAAAATGTAATACTTTGCTTTAAAAATGTGAGACTCCAGAAGGATAAAAACGCACCACAAAAGTTAAAGGAATCAAGGAAGAGTTTGGTACAGTGACTATATAATTAAAAGAGCAAAAATAAAGGCGATGTCTTCTCAAGATGCAATCATGAAAATTTGGGGATGGCAAGGCCTATGCAATAAAAACCTAAAAATGTCTGCATTACAAAAAAAAAAGTCCACTTTGTGGATCACTTGAAACAGTTTTAGAACTGAGTAAAATTATAAGCAGTTCTGATGTCTTCATCAAAAAAGCAAATCAGGAGGCACTTCTTCCATCCACTCTTCAACTCAAGGGCAAAAATGACCCTATTTCCTGCCCTTCATTATCATCAAGAGTTTCTAAGCAACCCTGTTTCCTGGCAGTTAATGATTTCCACTGTGCAATCATCATTTTCCAACATCTTTTATCAAATACCCATCCTCTCAACACTCAGGTGCAGCATCACACCTTCTCAGGGGTGAGGTCGTCAGGTGGCACACTGGGTTGTTAAGAAATGTTTGATGTTTCCCCCTCTTCAGGCTGGTGTCCACTGATGGTTTCAGATTCTGTGAACTTTTATTTCATGCAGATAGAAAGCAGCCATCAAGAGTTAAAATTTGAGTCCTTACAAGTATCTTTGAAGCATTCAAGCATAATGTGGTAATAATATTCCTATCTTTCATGCCCTTTTCTGTTAAGAGCATGAGATTTCCCTTCCATTCCGGAGGAGCTCTGCCAATGCCTCTCTTCATTTAATTAGTGTGGGAAATCTCCTGGACAGCTTATTCAAAGTTCCATGTGCAGCCCTTTGGTTCCTGAAATGTATAACTTGACTTTCCTTGATTCATGTATCACAAGTCGTCACTTTACAGAAGCTTGTCTTGCAGCAATAATAATAATAATAATGTAATAGTAATAATTACTAGCAATTACTAGCACTTCCTCACCATGGGTGTTATAAACATACATTAATTCAGTTAACCTCAAGTTATTCGTGATTGCTTAAATCATCTTACAATCTATTGATCAGCCAAATGAGTTGCTTTGTTCTTAAAAGTTATAGAAATATGTAGTAAGGCAGTATAAAATCCATTTTCATAAAGAAATCTGACATTATAGCTGATTTATGGTTAGCAAATGTAAAAGTGCATACCTTCTTTTTTGTCTTGTGCTTTTATTTATTATTTGAGCAGATGTTGTTATATCTGGCAGCAATAACGTCCTCACCTATGAGCTTCATATAACCTAGCCCTTCCATTACCTTTCTTTATTTTAGAATCCTTAGCTCAATCTCCGATTTCAAGAGACTATCTGTGCTTTGATACTGGCAACTATTACCTGCCATAGATCCTAGTATATATTTGCATAAAATGTCTTGAGGAAGTTTTTAAGGGAACTTTATGTTTTCTTGTGGTGTGGTGTACGTCGATACATCTGTCTGTCTGAGGGTGGTGAGGGAGCAAGAGAGAGAGATTTTCTCTGTTTTTTTTTTTTTACCCCCGAAAGAGGCACCATTCACTGTAAATAATGACAAAAGATAAATATGTTTGGTAAACCACTTTGCTTTTATCTAAAATGGGAAGTCTTTGGCAAAACATTTATCTTTACCATGACCATAGAGTAATTTTAATATACATGATTAATGGTGCAAATGAAATTAAAATCCCCCTACTACTCAACGTCTTATTTAAGAACAAAATGCTCACTATTTCCTAATTGCAATGAGCAAGATCTGTGGCTGCTGATGCTTTTTAATTAGAAGAAATTTTTCCTTTTAATTAAAAAAAAAAAGAGCTTTTTTATTTTTCAATAAGTTAGAGAGTGTCCTCTAGTGGAGAGAGACTCTGATCTCAGCATTTTAGAAATGGCTAAATGATACTAGATGAGAAGTTTGCCCTAAATAACAAATGTCAGTACTTAGATGATTGGAATTCACTGATTGAAGGGGAAATGTGCTCTTTTTCCTCTAAGACCCCCCCTCACATTGTGGCCTAGTTGAAAGCGTGCAGCGTGACAAGCTTTGTTCTCATTTTAGATAGCAAATGATTTTTTATGATCAATTTTAGAGTGCTTCCTTCTGAACCTGGTAAGATTGAGCTGACGGTGCACCTTTCTGCCAAAAAGGCGGCAGAAGCATTTAGTGCAATTTACTGTAGCTTTTACAGATAGCAACTGGAGGTAGCAAGAATACCATTATCGTCAGGACTCCAGCCCAGGCTGACTGATATATTTGATTTGTGCAGATCCCTAGGCCATGGCTCAAATTTGTCTGTTATTATTTGAAAGAAAACAAAGAAACAAAATTGAGTAGAAAATTAAATAAATGCCTCTCTTCTCTGTAACTTTTGGAATTCTAACGTTAATTGCCTGTATTTCTGGTTAAGTGGAGTAAATAGCATTAGGGCTATCACTTGTGTATCAGACATGAGAGGCGGAGGAGTTTTTTTCAGTATCTAAATGGAAGAAGCTAAGAAAGAGCGGTGGTGATCGGCTCTCTGAATCACGCACTAGGATAGTCTTATCAGAAATTGCATGTTACCGCAAATTAGAGACCCAAAGAAAAGATGGATAGTTGCTCTTGATAACAAGTTAAATAGCTTGGACTTAAACAGAGTGGAGATAAAATTTTATTGCTGATTCTTATATTTGAAAGAAGAAAGAGGGATAAGGAGAGTATTTGTAAAATCCTTCGGTAATCCAACAAATGTCAGAACCATATTATGTGTGTTATATGCATTGCTTATTTTAATGGCAATGATAAGCAATGAGGCAAGCATTGTACTCCTTTTAATAGATAACTTTGGAAACATGTATAGGCATGACTTCCACACAGATAGAAGAGTAGACACATGTTAGAGAAATTCATACATATAGGATATGCAGGAACCAAGCAGATACTATGGCCGCTTCAAAGGAAAAGTCAAAGCCACAGATTTAAACCAAGTAAGGAAAATTGAGATCATTTGTAAATGGAGACAAAATTGTCTTTTCCTTAAGTTGGAGGGGAGGATAGCAGAGGTGAATCAATTAAGTCACTGTCAAACAAGATAGAATTTACACACTTACCAGCGTCCTGCACTTTACGATTCAAAAAATAGCCCAGACAGTAAAAGAGCAAGAATCCCATAACCCGGAATAGTGGGCCACAGACCACTGGGGAGTTATGAAGCACAATTTTGTTCAGACATTTTTTTTGCAAAGAAACTGTGTTTGTCGCCTGGTTTGGATCATTCATGACCCAGATGTACATCCTATTTCTTGTATACACCACCCACCTCTCTCCCTGCCACTGTCGTTATTGAGAATGCTCTCTTTCCTCTCTGCCACCCTTCCCCTCCCTGCTTTCCGCTTATGGGCCTTGCCCTCATGTTTTGTAATTTTCTTGCTTTTCCAAACCCCAGTTCCACTTTAAACAAATTCCAGGTAAAAACAAATTGTTCCAGACAATTAACTGTAACTACCTGCATGACAATCACCTGGGGGTGCTTGATAACAATTCAAATCCCCGGAATACTCCAGACTTGCCAAATCAAAACCTGGTGGGAAGTGGATGTAGGGTTTTAACGATAAATTTGGAACTCAGTGGCTCAAGTAAAATAAGAAAAAAAAAGGTGACATCTGAAGCCACGTGCCTCTAAGCTAAATGTCACTGTAGAACACATAAGAGTATAAAATAAAAACAAGTATGAAACTTACTGGAAATTTGCAGGAAGAAACAAAGTTAATGGTAGCATTGGTTATTGAATAACAATAGCATTCTCTTGAGTTTCTATTAAAATCTGGCTGTCATTATTTTCAAGTTGACTATCAATAATATCAATCTATTAATGCCCATTCTGGGTGCTATGTTAAGTGTTTTCTTTCTATTGTTTTTCCTTTGTAATTGAGAACACATACCCAGGTACGTATTAAATAACAAATATAATTTAAAAATCCACCATCGCTCTATTTTTAATTTCTTTGTACTTAATTTCTTCTTTGTTGTCCATTTTACTGAAATATTACTAATTATGTATTAAAATCTTTCAATCTCTTTTAAATTTAATTTTTATTAAATGATAACTGTACACATTTATGGGGTGCAATGTGATGATTTGATATACAGTATGGAATGTTTAAATCAGACTGATTAACATAACCATCATCTCACTTCTTATTTTTTATGGTAGGACATTTATAATATACTCTTAGTTGTTTTGAATTGTACCTTTGCATCGTGCACTTAAGGTGAGATCTCACCAAATAGCTTCCCTCCATCGCCCTACCCACTCCCCTCTCCCTCATCACCCCTCCTTCTTTCTGGACTATATTTGTGTTTTATCGTTCATGTGAATGTATAAGTGATTATATATTGGTCTCATAATAGTATCAGTACATTGGATACTTTTTTCCTATTCCTGAGATACATTACTTAGAAGAGTATGTTCCAGCTCCATCCAGGGAAACATAAAACATGTAAAGTCTCCATCTTTTTATAGCTGTATAGTATTCTATGAGATATATCACAGTTTGTTACTCCATTCATGGGTTGATGGGCATTTGGGCTGCTTCCATGACTTAGCAATTACATATTGGGCTGCAGTAAACATTATGGTGCAAATGTCTTTGTTGTAAAATGATTTTTGTTCATCTGGGTAGATACCAAGTAACGGAATTGCAGGATCAAACCGTAGGTCAACTTTTAGTTCCTTGAGAATTCTCCATACTTCTTTCCAAAAAGTCTGTTTAGTTTGCATTCCCACCAGCAGTGTAGAATTATTCCTTTCTCCCCACATTCACGCCAACATATGCAGTTTTGGGACTTTGTAATATGGGCTAATCTTACTGGAGTTAGGTGATATCTCCAAGTGGTTTTGATTTGCATTTTTCTGATGATTAAACATGAAGAACATTTTTTCCTGTGTTCATTGACCATTCACCTGTCATCTTCAGAGAAATTTCTGTTCAAGTCTCTTGCCCATAAAGAAATGGGGTTGTTTGTACTTTGTCGATTAGTTTGAGTTCTCTGTAGATTATAGTTATCAGACCTTTGTAGGAATCATAACCTGCAAAAATCTTTTCCCATTCCAAAGGCTGTCTGTTTGCTTCACTTACAGTGCCCTTAGCTGTGCAGAAGCTTTTTAGCTTGACCAGATCCCAGTAATATATTTTTGGTGTTGCTTCAATTGCCCAGGGGGTCCTTCTCATAAAACATTTTCCCAGGCTAATATAGTCAAGCATTTTCCCTGCACTCTCTTCTAGTATTTTTACAGTTTCATGTCTTAAGTTTAAATATTTTATCCAGTGAGAATCAATTTTTGCTAGTGGTGAAAGGTGAGGGTCTAGTTTCAGTCTTCTAAAGGTCACTAACCAGTTATCCCAGCACCATATGTTAAATAGGGAATCTTTCTCCCAATGTATGTATTTGATAGGCTTATCAAAGATCAAATGATGATATGTACTTGGATTCATCTCTAGGTTCTTTATTCTGTTCCATATATCTACATCTGTATTTTGGTGCCAGTACCATGCTGTTTTGATCACTATGGATTTATAATATAATCTGAAGTTGGTAATGTGATGCCTCCAGATTTGTTTTTATTTCTAAGTAATATATTGGCTATTCAAGGTCTTTTCTGATTCCATATAAAACTATAGACCAGTATCATTAATCCAGAATTCAATGATACATCAAAAAAATTATACACCATGATAAAGTTGATTTTATCCCAGGGTTACAAGGTTGGTTCAACATACATAAATCTATAAATATAATACACCACATAAGTAAAATAAAAAATAAAGACCATATGATTCTCTCAATTGATGCAGAAGCCTTGATAATATCCAGCATTCTTTCATGATTAGAACAGTTAAGAAAATAGGCTTAGATAAACTGACAGAGGCCATCTACAGCAAACTCACAGCCAACATCATATTAAATGGAGTAAAATTGAGAACACTTCCACTCAGATCTGGAACTAGATAAGGATGCCCATTGTCACCACTGCTATTCAAAATAGTAATGGAAGTCCTAGCCATCTCAATGAGGCAAGAGAAGGGAATAAAGAGTATTCAAGTGGGGTCAGAGGAGATCAAACTGTCACTCTTTGCAGATGACATAATTTTATAGCTGGAAGACCCAGAGACTCAACAACAAAGTTCTTAGAAGTGATCAAGGAAAACAGCAGTTTCTCAGGATACAAAATCAATACTAACAAAGCAGTAGCTATTATACATGCCAACAATAATCAAGCTGAAAATATAGTCAAGGGCTCCATTCCTTTTACAGTAGTACTAAAGAAATACCTGGGAATTTATCTAACAAAGGAAGTGAAAGATCTTGATAATGAGAACTATGAAACTATGAGAAAAGAAATAGGTAAAAATGTTAACAAATGGAAAAACATACCATGCTCATGACTGGGAAGAATCAACATTGTTAAAATGTCCATACTACCCAAAGCAATCTACAGATTTAATGCAATCCCTATCAAAGCACCAATGTCATACTCTAAAGAACCTGAAAAAATAATACACTGTTTGCATTTTATAGGTAGAGTCCCTCTTATAAGTGTGTACCACCCCTAAGAGGTGTGCCATACACCATAACATTGCTCCCCTTAAGTGGGAACACCCTCCTTCTTTCTCCCCCCTCCCTTGTTCCTCCACACACACACCCCCACCTTACATTGACTTGAATTTTTCTCTTATGTGGGTATGTATTAGATTTTCTACTGTCTTCATATTAGAATTGACTATATTGGATTATTGCTTCTTCATTCTTGTGATACTTAACTAAGAATAATGTATTCTAACTCTATCCAGGTTAATACAAAAGATGTAAAGACTCCATTTTTAAGGGCTGAATATTATTCCATGGTTTACTTATAGCGCAGCATCAGTAAACATGACTATATGTTCATAGGAAGCATATTAATTATGTTACCTTCTATCCAAGTTAAGCAACACTATAAAATATTACAAAATTTTTAGATAATTGAAAAAATATAACACACCAAAAAATATGAAAATGAGTGCTTAAGTTATGGAGTGTGAGTTTGGAACAAATTGACACTACTCTTCCATAATAGAATTCAGGTTGTGGGGAAGTTGTATTCTATATCTAAAAAGAAAAAGAAAAAGAGAAGAAAAACCCAGCATCACCACCTCAGTATCCTATCTCAAGCAGGCCATCTAAACAACAATGACAACTGCAATAAAAAATAGCTAGGCGTTATGGTGGGTGCCTGTAATCCCAGCTACTTGGGAGGCTGAGGCAAGAGAATTGCTTAAGTCTAAGAGTTTGAGGTTGCTGTGAGCTGTGATGCCACAGCTCTCTACCAAGGGTAACATAGTGAGACTCTGTCTCAAAATATATATATATTTGCAGTACATCAATGTTCTAACTATTTTCTCCTGGTACACTAAAACACTATAAAAATTACAAAGGTTTTATAGTTCTTGTCAATGTTTTTATCTCTGATGCCAAACAATTCACACACAGGTTTTAGATAACTAAGTAACTTAGGAATCTGGAAAACAAATACACTGCAATCCCTAGTTTCTAAAATAGTTAATGGAGAACATTAAACACTGATTCAAACTTCTTCTTCAGTCATTCATGGAATCCCCTCTTTGATAGTGACTAATTCACATGAGAAAAATACCACAATTGAAAATTTCAATTTAAAACAAAAAAAAGAAGAAGAAAGTGCTCGGCACCCATAACACAGTGGTTATGGTGCCAGCCACATACACTGAAAATGGTGGGTTCGGACCCAGCCTGGGCCAACTAAACAACAATGACAACTGCAACAAAAAATAGCCAGGAGTTATGATGGGTGCCTGTAGTCCCAGTTACTTACAAAGCTGAGGCAAGAGAATTGCTTTAGTCCAAGAGTTGGAGGGTTGCTGTGAGCTGTGACGTGACGACACTCTACCAAGGGCAACACAGTGACCCTATTCTGTCTCAAAACAAAAAAAGAAGATAAAAAGAAAAATTTGATTAAATTCAAGAATAGGGGAAGAAGTTTGGTAAGTTCTCACCTAGTGGGTATAATGTACAGGTAAATGGTGTACTTCCTGGGTGAAGCTCACAAATACAACCCTGACTGTACCTTATGAATGCAAACAATGTAACCATATAAACCCTCATATTATCTGAAATTTTTTAAAAGACTGCTTAATCTTCTTTATTTCCCACAGTACTGGAAGTTTGATGTCTTGACCTCTACAACGAATGTTTTTATTATTTTTAATGCAAATATACATTAAGTCAGAAACCTTAATGTTCATTATGGTCAGACTATTATTTAGACAATATATGGTCTGAACTCCAGATTTTTTCCAGGAAAAAATACAGTATGGTAGTCTATATCTTATTTAAGATTCCAAAATTATTTAGAATTCTTGAATAAAAGCTTACTACCATCCATAAAAATATACCACCTTCTTGATAAATGTAGCTTATAGATCCAGCTAATTAAAGAAAACAACCAAAGATTTTGGAATACTTTATAGAACAAATTTTTCTGAATCTTAATCTATAATTATTCACTGCTTGAAGTCATAGACTCATCATTGTTGCTGTTATTATATAGTGCTATCTAGCAGTAATATGATTATTATCTTGTAAACTCCAAATTACCACCATGGACATTTTTTGAACATATTCCAAACTAGCAAATTTATCAGATATATAAAGGGCATAAATTAATTTGATTTTTTGATGAATCTGAAAAAATTTAAAAGTATAACCAAAAATGAGATACAAATTTATATATTGACTTTGTTAATGGTAAAATGTTTAAAAATGTTATGCTTCATTCTAAGATCAGTACAATACAATAATATCCTTACTCACCACATGTCTTTAACACTAAAGCAGAAGTTCCAGCCTGTGGAATAAGACAAGAAAAAAATCAGACATCCAGAATGAAAAGGAAGAAAGAAATCATTTGCATTTGCATTAAGATATGACTGTCTATGTAGGAAATTCTAAAGAATCTCTACCACACCTATGGTGCATCTTATAAGGGTACATGTGAAATTTACTAGGTGTAGAATATAACTAAGAAAAATGATGTGAAGGCTATGTTAACCAGTTCAATGAAAATGTTCCAAATTGTATATAAAACCAGAACATTGTACCCATGATTACATTAATGTACACAGCTATGATTTAATACATTAAAAAACTATTAGCATAGTTTTAAACCATTATAATAAGGAAATTTACCAAGTGTAGAATACAAGCTCAACATACAAAAATCCATTTTACATCCATATATTAGCAATAAACAGCCAAAAATTAAAATTATAAAATAATAACATCAAGAACTGTTTGAAAACAATAAAATACTCAGTGATAAATCTGCCAAATTATATTCAAGCTCTACAGATAAAGCTGCAAAACATGGCTGACAGGAATTAAAGGATACCTAAATAAATGGTTAAATATACCATATTCATAGATTGGAAGCCTGTCAATTTTGTTGCTAAGATGTCAATTTTACCCAAATCTTTCTGTAGGTTCAATTAAATCCTTTCCAAAACATTAGCAGATTTTTATGTACAATTTGATGAGCTGATTCAAAAATTTATATATATAAATGCAAAGGATGTAAAATAGCTAAGACAACTTTGAGGAAGAATAATATTAGGAAATAAAAATTACTTGACTTCAAGACCTATAAAACTACAATAATTAAGGAAGTATTTGCCTCAGGATTAAAGAATAGATCAATAGAACAGAAAATAAAGTCCAGAGATAAACACACATACACACACACACATATATATATATATATAGAGAGAGAGAGAGAGAGAGCCATTTTATTTTTAACAAAGTTCTAAATAACACTATTTATATCACTAAAGATTTTAGGGTCATTTAAAAAATGAAGTAGCAGTCTTAAAAATTGTGCAAGTGAATCAATACATATAGTTGAGTGGATGATCTTCTTGAAAATCACAACTCAGCAAAACTGACTAAAAATAAATTCAAATCTCATTTCCATATTTATAAAAAGCAAATGCATCTGTAATAAAAAACCTTCCCACAATATGAACTCCAAGTCCAAATGGAGTTTCAAGTAAATCACTCCAAATATCATCCATCTTACACAAAATCTTCCCCAAAAAATGGAGAAAAAGATAAAATACCTTCATTCTAAAAGCCCAGAATAATTTTGATACAAAAATCTGGTAAGTATTGCAGCCCAATTCATAATTGCTAGGTCATGGAAGAAGCCCAAGTGCCCATCAACACATGAATGGATCAATAAATTGTGGTATATGTACACCATGAAATACTATGCAGCCCTAAAGAAGGATGGAGACTTTACCTCCTTCATGTTAACATGGATGGAGCTGGAAAATATTCTTCTTGGCAAACTATCTCAAGAATAGAAGAAAAAGTATCCAATGTACTCAGCCCAATTATGAAACTAATTTATAGTTTTCATAGGAAAACTATAACCCAATTATAACCCAACAATATGGGAAAAGGGGAGAGGAAGGGAGGGGAGGGGGAGGATGGGTGGAGGGAGGGTGATTGGTGGGATCACGCCTATGATCTATCTTATAAGGGTACCTGTGAATTTTTCTAAAGGTAGAATATAAATGTCTTAACACAGTAACTAAGAAAATGACATGAAGGTTATGTTAACCAGTTTGATGAAAATATTTCAAATGGTGTATAAAAACAGCATGACAATGTACAAAGCTATGATTTAATAAAAAAAAAAATCTGGTAAGGACATTAAAAGAATGAAAATTTACTGACCAATCTCTTCTAATCACAAACATCACATTCTAAACAAATTTTTAGTAAATTAACAAATTGAAACCAGCAATATATAAAAAGGGTAATATATAATGACAGATCAGAATTCATTCTAAGACTATAATACTAGTTTTACATTTAAAATACAATGTAGATGTACAAGGTCTGCCATCATGCACTTATGTTGGCAGCACTGTACAAACAACTCAGTAAAGTTTCATGACCTTGGCATATCAGTGTCTCACAGTTGTGTTCTTGTCAACATGTGGCAGGGTTTTACTGAGTGTCATTCCCTATTGTTGCATGAATGTCATACCTTGAATTAGAGCAACAAACAAACATTAAATTTCTTATAAAATTTGGCAAGAGTGGAAATGAAATCATGGACATATTAGTCCAAGTTTATGGGGATAATGCCATGAAGAAAACAGCAGTGTACAAACAGAGTAAAAACTTTTCTAAGGGGATAGAAAGCATCACTGAGGAAAAGAGGTCAAGGCGGTGAGTAACAAACAGAACTCACAAAAACATTGCAACAATTCTTCAAATTGTACATCAAAATCTTAGGCTGACTGAGAAGTAGAGCAGACTGAGTAAACATTGATGGAGAAACAGGAAAATCTTAACTAAAAATCTTGGCCAACAACTCATAGCTCTTGCATCACCACAATGCACCAGTTCATACATCATCGTCTGTGAGGGAGTTTTTAGCTAGTAAACAAATAACTGTATTGGAACATCCTGCCTACACATCTGATCTAGCCCCAAATGACTTTTTTCTTTGCCTGAAGATAAAGGAAATATTGAAAGAAGGACATTTTGATGACCTTCAGGACATCAAGGGTAATACAACCATGGCTCTGAAGGCATTCCAGAAAAAGAGTTTCAAAATTGCTTTGAAGGGTAGACTAGGTGCTGGTGTCAGTGCATAACTTCCCAAGGGGAGTACTTTGAAGGTGATCATAGTGATAATTTAGCAATGAGACATATAACACTTTTTCTAGAATGAGTGAACTTAATTGTCATACCTGCATAATTCGCCACATTTTATAATAAAAATATTATTATTTATTGTTAATAAACAATAAATTAAATGAAAATATTAAAATAGAAAAAATTATCTCAATGAATACAGAATATTTGATATAATTTAAAATTTATTATGAATGAAACTCTTAACAAACTAAGAACAGAGCAAACTTCCTTATCTGTTAGAGGCAATATAAATAATGTTGAAAAATACAATAGAAGATTTTTTTAAAAGGTACAAATTTAATAATAGTTAAAACTACAAGAACAATTTCTGCAGAGAAAATAGTAGATACCACAATGTTTCAAATAATGTAAACAAATTTAAAGACCAAAAACAATGAGAGAAAAATGTTCTCAACATATATGAGAAGAAAAGTGTTTACTGACTTGAAAATAATAATTATACACAATGTTTAACTGAGTGTAAACATTCTAATAAATTAATTTTGGATCTATAAATCAGTATGACCTTTTGGAAAGAACTTTGATAACATAATGTAAAAGCCTTAAAATGTGAATGCACTTTATTTCTGGCATTATAAATCTCGAAATTATCTACTTTTGCAAAAATATTTATAAAAGGATGATTTTCAGGAAAAAATTAAATTTAAAAAAATAATTCATACAACCCTACAATTTAATTATGGACACCCATTTATTGATAATAGTGAACAGTGGCAGGAAAAATAAAAATGTTAGGAATGGTCTGAAAAAAACTGATAGAATTCTGAACTGTGATATGTTTACTTTAGTTAGTGTTTTGAAAGGAGTTTCACATTAATTTTTTGTGTAACAAAACAAATTATAAAAATTACATAAGACATATTTACATAATGGTAAATGTGCAAAATGTGGACATTTATGCAAAGAAAGTTGAAAGGATTAAATAGATAAATAGTGAAAGTAATTATCCTGCAGTTGTGATTATTCATACATCTTCTTATTATGACTGTCTAAATTTTATACTTTTTAAAATTAAAAACATAAAAAGGAAAACACCTAGGTCTTAGAAATTTTATATCCACCACACAGGATGTGGATCAAATGCAGGAGGAGCAAACATGCACCTTACCAGCTGCCTTCTAATGTGTGTGGCCTGAATTGTCGCATCACTTTCCTCTGAGGACACTGCCCTCACTGGTACATTTTTTCAGGATTTCTGCCAAATTCATTACACAGAGGATTCATTAGTGACTTTTAAAATTGGGTCACCGAGGTACCATTTGTTTATTCATTTCAGCTTTGACAAATAAAGTAAATATTAGCCTTGTTAATTTAGAAACTTCTTGCTTTTTGCATAGGAATTAGAATGTCAACTCTTTCAAAACCAGAGAGAGCTTCTGACATCACAAAAACCTTTGAATACTGTATTACTTTCAAACATAGAGCATTTTTAAATGGACGAAGTCCTTGATGAGAAAGTCGTGGCCATGTGTTGGAGATGAAAATCTCCATATTACATTTTTAATTTTAAAAAGTACAAAATTTAGGTAGTGATACCTAGAAAAATGCTCTAATCACAGCTCTAGTGGTAATTACTTACATTTCTATACTTAATCTTTCCAACAAATGCCTTCCAGTGTGTCACGGGGGAGTTGTGTCCCATGAGTAAGAATGATCAGAAGTCCAAACACAAGCTTCCACTAACAAGATCCCCTCCTCCTAGTTGTCAGCTAGAACATTGCTCTTAAATGTCCAGTGGAAGGTATTACTGACACTCAAAAGAGTAAGTACAACTTTTATTATTTCACTTAACCTTCTTTTCTGACAGATTAGATCAGGATATCTTCAGAGGAGCAAATGTGACCTATATCTGTCAAAATCAGTGATGTGTATAGCTATTGTAAAATATTGAAACACTTTAAAAGAATTAAGTTTGTGAGTTGGATTTTGGTAGAAAGCATAACCTTTGAATATACAGCTTAGCCAAGGTAGCATATAATGAGTGTCATCTACATTGTCCTGATTATTCTCTGATATGAACTCACTCTCTACCTCAAAGTGAAAGTAATGGATGTTTATGTGAAAAAAAATAATCTCTAAAGATGACACATTAACTAAAATTTATTATAATAAATGACCTCTGCAGTCTTAAACTTTTTTTTATATCTTTCTAAGACATACAGACAAAATGGAAATGTCAAGTATAGCTCTGTGTCAATATTTTTCAAATCTGTCTTTCAGTATTTTGTACATGAAGACAGTATTCAAGGTTGGAAGGAAGTAGATATTCTAGAACAGGGATTCTACTTGCAGTGAGCAGAACTGTGTATGTCTCAACCTACTGAATTAAGGGGCAGGAGAGCTGAAGGATGTTCTTGGAGGAAGCTAGCTGGGCTATGGAGATAATCCATTAATGGATCTCAATCTGATCTTACTCCCAACTTTCTCCACAATCCCTGGAAATGTCATGGAGCTCCTTAGAAAGCCCTGAAACAATCTTCCTTCCCTGTGAAGGAGACTACATACTCTGGGAACTGGTCATGTCTAATCGCTGACCCTGACCCCAACTCTAGGGAAGAAACAATTTTAAAGAAACACAGAAAACTAGTCACTTCACAATCTAATCAGGGACTCCAAGGAAAATTCTTTTCCTGTCATTCATATAAACAAATCTCAAACCTGAGACACACTGATTCAGGTTTTAAAATGCTTGAGATTATAATGTAATTAAATGGTTATTCTTGAGTGAAATTATTGAAGAGCTATTGGCATACACTCAGAACACAAAGTACTGAAATATTAATATGTCACTGAAAGATTAATTAAAGAAACATAAATGGCAAAAATACAAAGAATACTGTTTATCTACCTAAAAAAGAGAGAACCCAGGTATCCTTATGTTCTGTGGTTGAAGAATTATGACTGAGCTGAGTAGGTATCAAATAGATTGTACAAATAGATTCATGGGATATTTTTAAGTAAACAGTTTGGGACAAATTATGTATTCAATTGTATAAGCCTGTATTTGATGTTTGTATTTATTTAAGTATTATCTATAATATATAGGTATATTTGCAGAAAGAAAATGTAAAACATATGTTCCAGTTAAAATATTGGCTATGTTGTTACATTATTTTTAATTCTTTTCCATTTTTACATGTTAGACCAAATTTTTAAACTTTATAAATTATCCATATAATAAAAGCAGACAAAGGATAGATAGGTGGTCTTAAAATTTCCATTGCCTTTAAATATATGAAAATAAATAGAAATAAGAGATGCTGGTGTTTAAAATTTTGTTCTGGCTGCCTATGGCACTTGCTAGCAATCCTCACTCTTCTCCCTAGGACACTATTATTATTGATGATTCTTAGGGTTTTTTTTTTTAATTTCAATACACAGAAGACCTATTCCTTAACTTTTGAACCTGTGTTATAGAAGTCCTTCTCATCTTTTGACTTGTAGATTACAAATGCCAAATTGACAGTGTAGTAATTTTAGCCAAGAGACTTTCAAGTTTTAGATTTCCTTACTAATAAGATTATTTCTAACATTACTCATTTTGAAAAGAATTTTATTCCAATAATGAAGAAATATTGGAGAATATTGAAGAAACTATTGCCCAGATGTATAATAATTGGTAATCAATTGAGGGAATACTTGTGCTATACTTCTAAAACTCCATGAGTTCGCAGAGTTGTATGTGAATATGCTTAGCAAGAGATACCTACCACAAGCTCACATATAAGTCTCAACAGAAAATCATTTTCAATATTATATCCTTAACAGTTTTCATAGTTGCACATTAAACAGGAGCTATGAGTAACTTTTTTCTTTTTTTTTTTTTTTTTGATTTCAAGTTAATATGAGGATACAAATGTTTAGGTTACATTGTTCTCAGTTCTAAGGTAAAATTCAAGTTGTAGTTGAGCCGTTCACCCTGGCAGCTTGCTGAACACCCTCACATTTGCACATTAGGTGAGATCCCACCAGTTGCCCTCCCTCCTCCCCCTCTCATTACTCTCCTCTTCCCTCCCTCTTGCTAGACTATATTTGTG
Organism: Galagoides demidoff; assembly: GCA_963574575.1. Classification (NCBI taxonomy): domain Eukaryota; kingdom Metazoa; phylum Chordata; class Mammalia; order Primates; family Galagidae; genus Galagoides; species Galagoides demidoff. The sequence continues at coordinate 22,868 of CAUYQV010123484.1, read as the reverse complement.
TTTTATCATTTGTGTGGACAAGTAGTTGTTCATATATTGGTTTCATGTTAGTATTGAGAAGATTGGATACTTTTTTTCCATTCTTGAGATTCTTTACTATGAAGAACATGTTTCAATTCTATCCAGGTAAACATAAAAAATGTAAAGTCTCCATCTTCTCTTATGGCCTAATAGTAAATACTCTGTGGTATACATATACTACAGTTTGTTGATCCATTTGTGGGTTGCTTCCACAAGTTGGCAATTGTGAACTGAGCTGCAATAAACCTTCTGGTGGAAATATCTTTTTTTGGGGGGGGGGCCTGGGGCCGAGTTTGAACCAACCATATCCAGTATATGGGGCTGGTGCCTTACTCCTTTGAGCCACAGGTGCTGCCCTGGTGCAAATATCTTTATAACAAAATTATTTTTGTCCTTCTGGGTAGATACCTAGTAATGGAATTATGGGATCAAATGGAAGGTCAACTCTAAGTTCCTTAAGAATTCTCCATACTGAGTAACTTTTAAAAGCATGAGAGCTTGGATACATTGTAGTCATTAACAGAGGTCAGCAAAATATATGAATTGTTGTCAAGTGCAACGTCACATGCTACGCCTCAAACTAAAGAGGACTTTAGGTAACATCAACTTATTAGAGATCCCTAACTATCTAAAAAATAGGATTAAAAGATTGGTTAATCAATCACACTTCAGAGTCAATTATTTTGCCAAAACTTGACAATTACTATATAGAAAAGATGGTATTCTTATGGAAACACAGTATCTATAATAACAGGTTAAAAATGTGCATATTCCTAGAGCTGCTAATAGTTTTTAAAGTTTGCAGAACTTTGATACCATACTGAAACTTTTGGGAACTGTTAACTGAAGAAAGTAAGATTCAAAGGAGGTATGTGGGATCCTGAGGTGGGCTGTCACTACTTCTTGATGTGACCCATTGAGATTGTTTCCTCTGTAACTTTCCAGAGTTGCAGCTCCCAAGAAAACAAAAATCTGGTTAATTGCACTACTCTGACAGAATTGCATAAATGTAAGAAATTGACACATGATTGGAGTTGACCCTATACCCAGCCCGGTAAGAAAGGAATAATTTAATCAATATCTTGAATCCATTCTTATAACTATCTAGTTGACGTTCCCCCAGGGAAATCCTTTTCATTCATCAATGCAGGAAAATAGCAAGTCCTAGAGATGCTGACTGAAAACATTTAATTGATGGCTATTGTAATTAATTTATGAGAACTGAGGGAAAGAAATTATAAAATAGCTATTGCCTCAAACTTCATACTACAAAGTTGACCTATTATTTTATATGTTATGACAGCTGTTATCTGAAGGAAGCAGAAAGGAAACTCGACTACTTTTTTTCACTGCAGGTGAGGCAAGATGAGAAGCCACTTTCCTTGGTAATGAAAATTAGCAGAGAATGTGGCAACTTTGTGTATGACTTATTTCTGTAGTAAACATTCCACTGTAAAACCACAAAATATGAAAGCCAGGGGCATAGAATTTTTTTTAAGTAAACTCGGTGATAGAGTAATACCAAGAAGTCCAAACAGGAAAGAAGATAGTTTTGTATGTGTCCATAAGAAAATGATAATCTTGTCATTTAACCAATAAGCATTTGTTAAACACTGACTACATGCCTGGATTGTGTTCGTTTTGTTGGTTATCCCAGCAAACACAGAGACACACACTCTGTGATCACAACAGATTTATGCTGCCCGGGTAAGTGCTGTGGTACAAACAAGTACCGTTTGGCAATGGGGTGTAAATGAGAGCTCAGGGATCCAAGACAACCACCAGATTTCAAAGGACTTCCCAAAAAAATAATACTTAGGCTGAAAAATCAGAAAATGGTGTCCTCAGGTTGAGTTCAAGGAAAAAAGAAAAATGAAGTTAAAAAAAAGGAAAGGATTAGAAGGCTGCTTGCTCCAAACGGGTGCTTTCTGTGAAGTCATTATATAACACGTGGTGAACATTACGTGAGTTCAGTTACTGTAATAATTGGCTTTATCAGAAAAAACATGTATGGCCAGGCATGGTGGCTCACACCTGTAATCCTAGCACTCTGGGAGACTGAGGAGGGAGTATTGTTTGCACTCAAGAGTTTGAGACCAGCCTGAGCAAGAGCGAGGCCTCATTCTCTACTAAAGATAGAAAAACTAGCTGGGCATTGTGCAGACGCCTGTAGTCCCAGCAACTTGGGAGGCTGAGGCAAGAGGATTGCTCAGACCCAGGAGTTTGATGCCACAGCACTCCACCCAGGGCTACAGACTGAGACTTTATCTCGACAAAGGAAAAAGAAAAAACACACGGGAAGAAGATAGGAAGGCAGAGCCCATGAAATCCATTTTGCACATGTTCAATACGAGGCATATGCAGCTCTATACAATTGAAATTCCAAAGATATCACTAGTAGATACGCAAATAGAAGAATTATCACATATAGATTCTATTTGAAATCACAGGATTTGATGCATGTACCCCCCACTATGCAATTTGTACACATAACAGCAAAACAATGTTTTGTTATAGCAGTTGGACATAAAATTATAATTGATGTGGATTTGGGGGAGCCTTTATAGGACGTTCAAATCATTTGTTATGTACTTTTATTTTATTAAGGACCAAGACAGAAGCAAAGATATGAAACTGTTAATGAACTTCAATATTTCAACTCCAGAATAAAGGATGCATGGAAGTAAAAGGAAAAGCTTAATATTGATGACATCACAATGTATGGTTAATAAACACTAATCCAGAATAAAAACCTAAAATAAGCTTGGAAAAATGCAATAGAGAGGCAAAGTATATGAATTATTAGATTTTGGTGCAGCTAAATGGATCTTTAAGAAATAACTCTTCAAAAATTATTTTCAATGGGGGTCACACTATATGGCACAACTCTTGGGGATGGGACACAATTATAAGAGGACTTGAACAAAGGCAATCAGTGTAACCTAATTCTTTGTATCCTCAATGAATCCCAAACAATAAATAAAAGTAAATTATTTTTAAAAGGAAATTTACAAATTAAGTCCATGAGTATATTAATATTACCAAACCAAAGAATAAATTTCATGTGAACCACTTGCTTGCTTGAGTTTACATCTCATTGCTTATCATTACTGAATTTTGACATCCCTATATTCTAATAAAATATCTTATTTTTTTATGAAGACTGGACAAAAATAGGTAGTCAGTTATGAGAAACCAAACAGTAACAACATTCATTCTCCTGGGTCTAACAGATGATCCAAAACTTCAAGGTCTGCTTTTAATTTTTTTGTTTTTCACTTATTTACTGAGTGTAACTGGGAACTTGGCTATTATCTCACTTGTATTAATTGATTCTCACCTTAAAACAGCAATGTACTTTTTCCTACAAAATTTTTCCTTCTTAGAAATCTTATTCACATCAGCTTGTATTCCTAGATACTTGTATAACCTATCAACAGGCGACAAGACGATTACATACTGTGCCTGTGCCATTCAAGCATTTTTTACTGATCTTTTTGGAGTAATTGAATTTTTTCTCCTGGCCACCATGTCCTATGACCGCTACGTGGCCATCTGCAAACCCCTGCACTACACCACCATCATGAGCAGCAGAGTCTGCCGAAGATTCATCCTCTGCTGCTGGATAGCCGGCTTGTTAATCATACTCCCACCATTTAGCCTGAGCCAAAACCTAGAATTCTGTGACTCTAACATCATTGATAGCTTTCTTTGTGATGTGTCTCCTTTCCTAAAGATCTCATGCTCAGACACGTGGATCATTGAGCAGATGGTCATAGCCTGTGCTGTCTTGACCTTCATCACAACCCTTCTTTGTGTAGTTCTCTCCTACGTATACATAATCAAGACCATTCTAAGATTCCCTTCTGCCCAGCAAAGGAAAAAAGCCTTTTCTACCTGCTCTTCCCACATGATTGTGGTTTCCATCACATATGGCAGCTACATCTTCATCTATATCAAACCTTCAGCAACAGAATCTGTTGCTATTAACAAGGGAGTGATAGTGCTAACTACTTCCATTGCTCCTCTGCTGAACCCATTTATTTACACTCTGAGGAACAAGCAAGTAAAGCAAGCCTTCAAGGACTCAGTCAAAAGAATCACATCATTGTCCAAGAAATAAAGGAATGCTGAAGCTGATGATTCAAGTTTTCATAAGATATTGGCTCTGCAAAGCATATTTCATTAAGTTTCTAAAATCATTTGTCCCTTCACAATCTAAAATCCATTAATCCATCCAAACTAATCTTTCAAAATTTTTCTTGTGTCGACAACTTGTCTAAGATCACTTCTTACTTCCTGCACTCTACTTTTATAGATGTTATGTTAATAATTTTCTATAAGGAAAAAATATATCATATCCAGCCTTATAAAAAGTGCAAACCAAAACAAAATACAAATATTAATAAAATATTCATTTCACAAGAAAACAAGGAATAGTGCTCATCATTGTTATTCTGTCCACTGAGCTTCACAAATAATCTCTGAATTTATTAAATACAAATTTTACTGAACATTTCACCCCTGTTAAATATCTTAAATAAAATGCAGAGCCAAACCAGCAATAATTCTGTCCTCTTATAGCATATATCACAGATCAAATATGCAACTAAAACGTAAAAATTAATTTGCACCACTTTTAAGAAATCTTAAGACAAAATTTAAATGAAAAGCAAGCAAAACAGGAACTCATTCAAACTGTAACACAGAATATGCAGAATTCATCTATAATGTAGAAATTATTAAAATCATAGGTAAATTTCCTAGATTAAACTAAATTAAATTCAAATGGGAGGGAAGGGGATGGGTAAGTTCCCACACAACAGGTGCACTGCACAGGAACATGTCACACTTCCTGGGTGAAGGACACAACTACCACACAGACTTTAACCTTACAAAAGCAATTTATGTAACCTAATAGTATATACCCTCATAGTAAACTGAAATTTCAGAGAAAAAATCTTCACCTCAAATAATGGCTTTTAGCACAAAAACCTAGGGTGAAGTTTCAACACAGCATTGCTGGAGAATTACTTTATCTTCTGTAGATGGAAGTGATCATTCACACGAAAATAGCTAAAATAGGCTCTGTGCCTGTGGCTTAATCGGCTAAGGTGCCAGCCACGTACACCTAAGGTGGCAGGTTGGAATCCCCAGCCCGGGCCCGCCAAACAACAATGATGGCTGCAACCAAAAAATGGCCGGGCGTTGTGGCGGGCGCCTGTGGTCCCAGCTACTTGGGAGGCAGAGACAGGAGACTGGCTTGAACCCAGGAGTTGGAGGTTGCTATGAGCTGTGATGCCATGGCAGTCTACCCAGGGGGATAGCTTGAGGCTCCGTCTCAAAAAAAAAAAAAAAATAGCTAAAATATACTGCAGGGATCAAGAAAAAAATGCCTAAGAATGAATTGCAAGGGGGCTAGATTTCAGTGCAAGTTATATAAAACATTGAATAAGAAAGAGATTATTGATATAGGTCCACTCTAAGTAGCCCAACATTTAATATCCTGGCAAGGACACTGGAGCTAAGCCTAAAGTATTGCAATTATGGCTACTTAAACTTGGATACATCAGAACCTTCAGTAAATGAGTTAGAGATGTCAATTCATACATCATTCAAACGGCTCAAATAGTTGTAATGCTAGGTTGGATTTACTAATCAAAGCCAGAGAACCCACTGGCTATGAGAAGAAAAAAAAAATTCTTACAAAACCAATAACCAATGTATTAGTAGACACTACATTACAGGGAACTTAGTAATATCCATTCTGGATAGACCAAAAATGTTGGTTGGGGAGCCTGCTATTTGTTGATACATTTCCATAGTTTCAGAGGCAATGCTTAATTGTTAAGGACAAGCAAAGCTGGAATGCTAACCCAGGGCCACTGACCTATAGATATCTATCAACTATATACTAAAGTATAATGAAGTAATGCACTATATTTCATTTCTTCCCATAAAATATCTAACTGATAAGTGTCATTTATTGAATATATTTTCCTTTCCCCTTGCAGCAGCATATTTTCTATAATCCAGGTGCTCAAGTTGAGACTTGTTGCTGGAAATTCTATTCTATTGCATCAGCCAATATATATTTTTACATCAATACCACAACCTCTTAGCTACTGCAGCTTTATTATAAGTCTTGAGATTTATAGTAAGTCTTCCAGCTTTGTTCTTCTTAAGACTGTTTTAGCTATGTTTTGTCCTTTTTACTTCCATATAAATTTTAGAATCAGCTCTATTAAAGATTAAGAAAGTAAGTGCTATAGTATCTATTGCAATGCATTGACTCAGGAGATCAATTTGAAGACTAGCATTATTATGTTAACAGGACTTCAGCATTCCCTTCCACTTATCTAAGTCATCTTTAATTTCTTATCATAAAGTTTTTTTGGATTTCAGGGCAGTTTTTTTTTACTTTTTTTTTTATTAAATCATAGCTGTGTACATTGATACAATCATGGGGTACAATGTGTTGGTTTTATATACAGTTTGAAATATTTTCATCAAACTGGTTAACATAGCCTTCATGACATTTTCTTAGTTATTGTGTTAAGACATTTGTATTCTACATTTATTAAGTTTCACATGTACCCTTGTGAGATGCACTGTAGGTATGGTCCCACCAATTACCCTCCTTTGACCCATCCTACCTCCTCCCCTCCCTTTCTCCTTTGCCCTTTCCCCATATGCTTGAGCTATAATTGGGTTATAGCTTTCATATGAAAGCTATAAATTAGTTGTATAGTAGGGCTGAGTACATTGGATACTTTTTCTTCCATTCTTGAGATACTTTGCTAAGAAGAATATGTTTCAGCTCCATCCAGGTAAACATGAAGAAGGTAAAGTCTCCATATTTCTTTAAGGTTGCATAATATTCCATGGTGTCCATATAGCACAATTTATTGATTCATTCACGGGTCGGTGGGCACTTGGGCTTCTTCCTTGACTTAGCAATTATGAATTGGGCTGCAATAAACATTTTCGTACAAATATCTTTGTTGTAGTGTGATTTACTTGTCAATTTATAATAAGAAATTTTTGAAAATTCCTATGACAAATTTTGGGGCTGACTATACAGGAATGTGTAGATTGTTGAGAGTTAAATAATTCAAGTTATCTTTTGTTTTTCTGACATCAATGCCATTTTAGAAATTTTATATTTCGGCAAATAAATACATTTATTTGTGGCACTCTGTGACACTTGAGAAATTTTATATTTAGGGAAATAATTTTAGAAGACTAACTTTTAGAATTTATTCTTTTCAATCAGAAGTTAGTAATGAATGATAACATTCTTCTCCCCAAGTCCTCATGAATGCAGTGGCAGATAACAGTTCAGATGGTCTGAAGGTCCATACATGGGTGAAATTAGATGATAATCTGATTCAGACAAGCAAGATATCAATTAACAAAATACCCTCTCTTCTCTTGTCACTAACACACCTAGGAAGGTGGTTTGTTTCTTTTTTTCGTCAGCTGGAGAGACATATTTTGCCTTCAAAGAGAAGTGACCTGGGGCACCAAACTTCTCTGGGCTCCATATTTGTGGTCCCCTCTTTGGCTCTAAACAACAGAAAATTTAAAACCTTTTGATGATTAATAGCTCTGCTCATTAAGGTCATCTGGGGAGTCTCTTTGCTTTTGTATCACTGCCAGGGCTCACCAGCCCAGATTCTCATTCACATGGTCAGTTGGTCTGATGCTGAGGCCATGGCTTTGATATTGTTTTGAAAGCTCCACAGGTGCTTCTCAGGCAGGTTGAGAGCCTCTGGATTAAACTCATCTCAGCGTTATCAGAAACAGAATTTGCCAATTCAAGCTAAAACAAATACATGAGAAAGGAACCTACTAACCCAGCCATTTACTTTGCTTTATTTTGAGGTCTTCGTAATCTCCTTTAAGGACAGGTTTCATTTATTTTAGTATCCTCAGCATAGTACCTGGCACATTTTATTTTATATTTTATCGAATATATTAAGCAGGGTTATGATTTATTCTCATAATAGTGATTCCTAATACATTTCCAGAAATGATTTCTATGACAGCCTCAACTTACAAACGCTATGGAACACCCAGAAGTAAGAAAGGACAAAAAAATTCTATTGAGTTGGTAACACAGATGTCAAGAAGACTGAGAATGATTCTAGCACACTTTCTTCCTGGGAGCACCCCTCAGGCTGCTCTGGGAGCTCTGTTCCTATTTTACACACAGTTCTAACAGTCTTGGTTATCTGGTTTTTCCAATCATAGAAACTTAGATGATGAGGAGTGACTATTTTGTAATTTGACACTAGGAAAAATAATACATAGAAAAGGTAAGTGATGGGACTCAGAATATTGTAGTCTGGGGCTATTTGAGTTGCAGCACCCAGTATCTCTTATTTTGTACCCATCATCTGGTCACTTGTCACGATTCATTAGTGCAAAGTGTCTACAGAAAAGAAGCCATCCTCAGTAAAATAATTTTTAAGGAGGTTTATTCTGAGCCACATTTGAGGACCATAACCGGGAGCCACACCCAAGAAGCCTTGAGCAAGTGGGTATACGATGTGTGTGTGGGGGGTACGGTTTGGTTTTATACATTTTTTTAGGGAGACAGGGATTATAGGTGAGGTCATAAATCAATATCTGGAAAGCATACTTTGGTTTGACCTAAACAGGTGGGACATCTGGAAAGGGGGTGCTCGCAGGTGATAGGTGGGTTTAAAGATTCTTTAGCTGACAATTGGCTGAAAGAGGTAGGCTTTATCTAAAGGACCAGGAGTCAGTGAAAAGGAATGCTTAAGATAAAGGGTCTGTAAATTAGAGACAAAGTACCTGACACACTCAAGGCAGTTGCTATGTATATTAAGGACCTGCAGGTAGGTCCTGCATAGCCTTAGGCCTGTGAGTCACAGAGGACATCTCTAAGAAGTGGAGGGGCATGATGAGGCCTGTTGATCTCCTTTCTCAAGGCTAGCAACTTAGTTTTAGGGATCCTCTTGGTCAAGAAGGGATCCTGCCCACACCAGGGGAAGAGGACTGTGTACAGTTTCACACTACACTTACAGAGAGAGAGTTTACCTTGTAATCTCTATGCATCCAGCATGATACTGTGAACTTAAGACTCCCCCTGAGGGGCTGACTGCCTGGAGACCCTCTTGGCCAAGAGAATCCCCTAAAACTGAGTTGCTAGTCATGAGAAAGGCCATCAGGCAGGCCTCATCATGCCCCTCCCCTTCTTAGAGATGTCCTCTGTGACTCACTTTTGGGGCCCAGACTGGCCAGATCTCCAGCCCCGGCCTATCTAACTATCTGGACATGCACAGCTGTGCTAGCTTGCTGGGGATCAACTCCCCTTAGGTGCTGAAGGGCAATTCATCTTAGCAGGAGAGAGAAGGAGAGAAAGATAGTCTTCGAGGGGGAGAAACAGTCTTAGTAGGAGAGTGAATCTTAGCAGTCTTCCTAGAGGGGCACCAGGTAGATGCCTTCCAAGCAGGAGGAACAAAGGAGTTAGAGTGAACGAGTCCATGAAAGAATGAATGAATGAACAATGAATCCGGACTAACCTCTCCTGCAGCTACTAGTAGAAGTGATCTGTGGCTATTTGCATCACAGGTGTGGAGATTGCCAAGGGCTGGTGCTTCCCGCTCTCCCCTTAAGGAGAGCCAAATCCCTTCCCCATTCCCTTATCACCAAGGTGTTACTGAGATGTATAATCACAGGTGTTTCTTATAGTCACAGAGCATTCAAAGCTTAACTCTCGCTTCTCCTTCCTTTGAATCATCTGGTCTCCTACAACTCACTAACAGGCCTAAGGCTACGCAGGACCTACTTGAGTGTGTCAGGTACTTTGTCTCTAATTAACAGACCCTTTATCTTAAGCATTCCTTTTCACTCACTCCTTCTTTTAGACAAAGCCTAACTCAGCCAATTGTCAGCTAAAGAATCTTTAAACCCACCTATCACCTGTTAGACTCCCTTCTGGATATCCCACCTGTTTAGGCCAAACCAATGTATGTTCTCTACATACTGATTTAAAACCCTGTCTCCCTAAAATGTATGAAGCCAAACTGTAACCCCACCACCATGTGCCCACTTGCTCAAGGCTTCTCAAACGTGGCTCAGAATAAACCTCCTTAAAATTATAGAGTATGGCTTCCTTTCCATTGACACATGCTTGCTTTAGTTTGGGGTGTCTGGTCATTCATTGGTGGAGAATGCAGAGAACTGACTAAAATCCAACACTATTGCTCCCAATTAAAGTGGTCACTGCCCTCCAGTGACCACCCCCCCACCAAAAAAAACCTACAGGATTTGGCCTGATCACACCCACCCTCCAGCCTCATTGTACGCTCTGCCTATTCTCACTGAGGCTCTGTGAGCTGCCCTGGTTTTCCCCACACTGACTATTACAGACGTCATGCCCTTCCTTCCCTTTGTAATAGTTTTCGCTACCCAGTTCTTCAGGAAGTTTTCCTGAGCTTCTTCATCACCCCACATGTAATGTAGTTTAGCTCTACTAGTTGGGCTAGTTGTCTTCCCTTGGGTCTTACACTAAATAATGTTATGTGTTCAGTCTTTATGACCCCTCCCTCCCCTATTTTCCAGCATTTTAAGCAATCCTAAGTGTGTGTGTGGGGGGGTCCGTTTTTATCCATTTATCTCTTTCCAGCATCTGACATAAACGAGTGACTATCAAATGGGACTAAACTAGAAGCTCTTTTCCAGTTTCCATTTTTATAACTCAGCTATTATGTCTCAGCAGGAACCTGTGTAAGCAGTTCACAAGCTCTGGGTTTCTACAAATAGTTCCTAGGATTTGGCTGTGGAATCTGATGCTCTGACAGTGAAACAGCAAAGTCGAAGAGTGCACTGGAGACGTCCTCAGGCTGCCTGCGAGACCATCGTGGAAGTTGGTCTGTATGAGCCTGGGTTCCCCATCTGTATTTTAGTTTTTTAGGTATGTGCAGCACCTGACCTGCCAGCAATAGGATAATGAAAAACTTACTGAGCATTTATCATAACTATTTTTATTTGTTCCTCACAATACATTTTGGTGTATGCAGGATGATCAGGATCATTCCTACTTTATAGAGAAGTATATTGAGTCTCTAACTGGCCTAAGGTAACACGCCCAGTAAGGCTCTGAGGACTAAAGTTTAGGAATTCTGATTTTTAGTTCATTGCTCTTTCTTTTAACTATAGGACATCCACATATGTGCCACAAATGATGGTTTTAATGTGGACTTCTAATTATCAAAAAAGATTATAGTCAATCATGCTGGGCATACGGAGAAGACAGAATCTGTGGTAATAACTTTTAGAAAAAGTTCAAACAGGCTCGGCGCCTCAATCAGCTAAGGCGCCAGCCATGTACACCTAAGGTGGCGGGTTCAAATCCCCAGCCTGGACCCGCCAAACAACGATGGCTGCAACCAAAAAATGGCCGGGCATTGTGGTGGGCGCCTGTGGTCCCAGCTACTTGGGAGGCTGAGTCAGGAGACTTGCTTGAGCCCAGGAGTTGGAGGTTGAGCTGTGATGCCATGGCACTCTACCCAGGGGGATAGCTTGAGGCTCCGTCTCAAAAAAAAAGAAAAGAAAAGAAAAGAAAAAGTTCAAACAAAAACAAGAGAAATATAATTCTGAAGGGACTAATATTCAAATATGTGAGAAATAAGCTTATGGTGGACACCTTATCCCTTGATTTATAAATCAAATATTATTGTTGCCAACTTTCAATATTATAACAGGTTTATTAAGAAATTAGAGCTGGCCAGGGTGGCTCATGTTTGTAATCCTAGCAAGGCAGGAAGATCCCTTGAGCTCAGGAGTTCAAGGCAAGCCTGAGCAAAAGTAAAACCCTGTCTCTACTAACAATAGAAAACTCTTGGGAGGTTGAGGCAGGAGGATAACTTGAACTCAAGAGTTTGAAATTTCTGTGAGTGAATCTGGCCATGGCACTCTAGTCTGGGTAACAGGGTGAGACTCTGTCTCAAAAAAAAAAAAAAAAGAAAAGAAAAAGAAAAAGAAAAACAGAAAGAAAAAGAAAAGTAAAAACAAAGAAATTAAAATCATGGGATAGAAAAGTTCCTGGAGCTGTATTCTGGATTATTCCATTTTTATATAAGGCCAGCCTTTCCTAGTCTATAATAATGATGTATAAATTTTAGAGACTCTACTTTGAAAGTCACCTCAGCATCCTCCTTTTACTTTTCTAGAATTGCTACATAAGAGCTATCTTAAATTGTTCATAAACACCTAAACCTACTTTCCATTTTTTTTCCTATTCTTAAATGAGAATTAATCAGGTTCCTCTAGTTGCCTTGTCTCATTGAGTCCTCTTTCATATCACAAACTATTTCTATACTTTTTTTTTTTTTAAATAAAGGATATATAGAATTTGTTTGCAGGGGTAGGGAACAAGGACATTTAAAAATCTATACTAAAAAAGTGGTTATTTACCGATAAATCTAACTGGAGTCCAAGTCTGAAAATGGGTCTATACTGAATATAATCTGTAGAAATGTTTGTTGCTTGGAGCTGGACTTCATATGTAGCTCTGCAGAGACTCAGGAGTCTAACAGTCATACTGTTAAATAAAGATAAAGCTTTCTTCTTGCAAGCCAGACTATTGGGTCTTTTCCTTGTTACACTAGGGGTCATCTGCTATGATGCAGAAGTAGATTTCCAGCAGCCACTCATGCCTCCCCCAGGTAGGAGCCAGGCATGTGCATTTTAATAAGTTTGCTAGGTGATTCTTCCGTACACTACCCTCTGGAATTCATGGTCCATGTCGTTCTTTGCACCTCAGTGAGGATTCAGTCAGTTCAAATTTTTTACTTGTAAAGGAAGCAAATAACTACCTGAGTAGAAAGGCCCTGCCTTCTGGCTTGAGACCAGTAGTGCTTTTGTGCTCTTGATTGGTGTTCTGCTTCCAAACCAATTTCAGTGCTTAACTGCCCAGTATATTGGTTTAAAATGGGCTCAGTCATGTTGGGAATCCTGAGTGTGAGTTAAAGTTAGTCTTTTCTTTTAACAAAGTGTAAACCTGAAGACCAACTGTCTGTAATGATACCACATCTCAGGGGAAACTTTTGTCAGTGGGAGCCATGGGAGGAATCTACTGATCTTTATTCTGAAGAGCCAGAAATCAAAATGCAAAGTGCTTCTTCAGTAGAGGGTTTTCCTATTTATCATGCAACCTTTGATTTTAACATTCAGTCTCATACGTGCTATGTATTTATATCTAGTGGAAAGTGAAACAATTATTGGCATCCAAATAGTGAATTCTCATAGGAAGAGTATCTGGATGGGATTCTGACTTCTGGAAGGAAAGAGAGCTTGTGTTTTACATCGTCTTTCTATTGTCTGAACCTTCTGGGTCTTGTAGGTTAAATGTTGTCACTTGCTCTTCAAGGAAATTTTACCAGATATGTGTACTTATGTAATCTGTGCTCTTTTCGTGTCAGACAAATATGCCCGAGATGGTGATCATCTCAAAGAGGGAGAGAGAGAGGCTGGCTTTTCTTTCAGTGAGTGAACTGTTCTCCAGACTATGCATTTTATAGTACAAATGCACTTGCAACCTACAGTGAAAGACAAACATATTTTAACTTAATAATAACGTCATTATTTGCATAAACAGGCACAATTTCTCAGCTTTTTTTAATATATAGCTATGTAAATCTATGCACTGGTTATGCAATTCCCTCCAAACTGATATTTTGTTATAAAAGACATAGCACTGTTTCAAAAAGAGATGAGACCAGAACCTAGGAGAAAGGTAGGAAAAATCCATGTGAATATCGTTGAGTCACAGTCTATTTATATTATGTAAGCAAATTGGGTGTTTCCTTTTTCAGTGTAACCTTATTCTTATTTCTAAACATGTAAGGGAAATAGTACCACTTAAGGCAGAAAAAGAAATCTGAAGTAACACTAAAACTCTTACATTTTATTGTTACAATTAGCCATTCTTATTTGAAGTTTATTATGTATTTGTTTCCTAATTATAATTATCTTTCTGTCATTATATAGCAGAGATGGCTTGTTTTAATTATCATGGGACAATTCATTATATTTGTCTGACTCCGAAGGAGTGGCGTCTTCATTGTAAAAATTCAAGCCATACCAAAAAATTATAATTAGAATGTAAAGCCATTGAAAAATCTATAACTCAGGGAAACTTCTTTTATCAGTCTGTATAACCACTTTTATTAGGCATCTCTCCAAGCATAAATACAAACATACAAGTATAGTCTTAAAAATTTATCACTAATGTGATCAAACTCAATGTGCGTCCTATTACTGTTAGTTTCTCTCATTTGGACCTGCATCCCTGACAGCTCTTCATGTCAATAATTAGAGAAAACTAAGCCATCCTTGTTAATGGCCATCTTGTTTCCCATCACATATTGGTTCCATAATTTTTTTTCATCTCCTTCACATTAACATTTCATATATATTTTGAAACATACTTGTGCATAAATCTTTTTACATTTACATGGTCACTATTTTAGGGTACAGCCTTAGACATGGAATTTCTGGGCAAAAGATTATGGGTAACGGGCAGTGCCTGTGGCTCAGTGAGTAGGGCAGAGGCCCCATATACTGAGGGTAGTGGGTTCTAAAACCCCGCCAACCAAACTGCAACAACAACAAAAAAAGGAGCAGGGCATTGTGGCAGGCACCTATAGACCCGGGAGGCTGAGGCAAGTGAATCACCTAAGCCCAGGAATTGGAACTTGCTGTGAGCTGTGACGCCACGGCACTCTACCAAGGGCAACAAAGTGAGACACTGTCTCTAAAAAAAAAAAAAAAAAAGATTATGGGTAACTAACATGATGATTGATACATATGGCCAGCCATCCTTCCACAAAAATTAAAGGTATTTTCTTTATTCTCCCAAATGTGTAAATGTTCATTTTCTACCCTTAAAGATACAAGGGTTAGAAAACTTACAAAATTTGTTAATATGCTCGATGAAAAAATGTTGATTTTATTCAGGTTGCTTCTGTGAGGGCAAATATCTATATTTATTAGGCATTTGTGTATATTTTGCTTTTTATAGATTACTTTTTTTTTTTTTTTTACTATTTTTCTATTGGATAATTTCTTTTTTGAAAGAGTTCTTCCCTCCCATTTTATGTATCTTCTCTGAATAAAAGGATATGAACCTTTATATGTCTTATGGATTGTAATTGTTTTTCAGAACTTGTATTGTTTGTTCAAATTCTCTCTATAGTATTTAAAAATTTCTTTTCTATCAGGGAGAAGTTTTGATTTTTCATAATAGGAATTGTGACTTTTTAAACAACATAAAGACGTTTTTGATTT
The DNA here is from genome assembly GCA_963574575.1 of Galagoides demidoff. Lineage (NCBI taxonomy): Eukaryota > Metazoa > Chordata > Mammalia > Primates > Galagidae > Galagoides > Galagoides demidoff. Next base: position 7,523 of record CAUYQV010123484.1, on the reverse strand, counting down.
TTTTACAACTTGAGATTCTGTTTTTCTTATATGGCATAGAAGACATAAAATACAAACATACTTGTGATAACCAAACATTTTGCATTTACTTTGGCTCTCTTAGTAGTCCATTTGAATTATAACTTTAAGAATAAGAATATAAATGTACAATCAATTATTTTGCTATTTCTTCTTTATTACAGATGGATTTTTTTTTTTTTTTTTTGGAGACAGAGTCTCACTATTTCACCCTTGGTAGAGTGCCATGATGTCACAGCTCACAACAACCTCAAACTCTTGTGCTTAAGCAATTCTCTTGCCTTAGCCTCCCAAGTAGCTGGGACTACAGACACACGCCACAATGCCTGGCTATTTTTGTTGTTGTCGGTGCAGTTGTTTAGTTGGCCTGGGCTGGGTTCAAACCCGCCACCCTTGGTGTATGTGGCTGGTGCTGTAACCACTGTCCAATGGGTGCTGAGCCTACAGATGGATTTTTCTTTGAGTCTGGGTCATTACCAAAAAATTGGGTAATTAGAGAGATGTCTAAAATTTAGAAATTTAAAATGAGTAAAATTATTGATTTTATTTACCTATCTGCTTTGAACCTTTGTATAGCATGTTGCTGATGTACAGAAACATTTTCATGTGTTTAATTGTATCTGCTTCTCAGATCCACCTTATGAGTTGAATGTGTATTTTCATAAAATATGTATTTTATATATGTGAAAAACTAAGACTTTTGGAAAATGACATATGATCTTTTTCTGACATAAAATCACAGAATTAACATGTACATAATATGACTGGGATTTGACTGAAAATTATGTTATTCTTGTTTAATTCTCCTTTATCTTAATTTTCCTTTTTTCATCTTTTTTTAATTTTTCACTATAAAATAAAAAGTATATGTTTAATGGCAAGCTTGTTCAATTGTCTATTTTTAATCATTTATTTCAGGTTAATGTGAGGGTATGAGCAACTAGGCCACAATATTTGAATTTGTCAGGCGGAGTTCCTCTGTAGTTGTGTCCTGCACCCAAAAGTTGTGCCATACACCCCTACATTGTGCCCATTCAGTTGGAGCATCCCAAACCGTACCTTTCCCCCTTCCTCATCCCCCCTCTTCCCAACTTGAATTGAAATGAGTTTTTTCCTATGTGGGCAAGAATTAGCTCATCTGTTGGCTTCATATTAGTATTGGGTACTTTGCCTATTTGCTTTTCGATTCTTGTGATACTTTACTGAGAAGAATGTTTTTCAGTTACATCCAGGTTAATACAAAAAATGTAAAGTCACCATCTTTTTTTATGGCTGAATAGCAGTCCATGGTATACATATACCACAGTTTGATGATGATGCCTAAATGATGGGCATTTAGGTTGTTTCCACATCTTGGTGATTGTAAATTGAGCTGCAATAAAAAATGTAGGGCAAATGTCTTTATGATAATCTTTTTTTTTTCTTCTGGGTAGATGACTAGTAATGGAATTGCAGGGTCAAATGGGACATCTAATTTGAGTTGAGAATTCTCCATATTTCTTTCCAAAGTGGCTGTATTAGTTTGCAGTTCCACCAACGGTGTAAAAGTGTTCCACTCTTTCCACATCCATACCACATCTGTAGCTTTGGAACTTTGTGATGTGCGCTATTTTCACTGAGGCTAGGTGATATCTCAGGGTAGTTTTGAACTGCATTTCTCTGATGACTAAGGGATGATGAACATTTTTTCATGTTTGTAACTGTTTGTCTGTCATCCTCAGGAAAGGTTCTGTTCATGTCTCTTGCCCAGTGATAGATGGGATTGTGTGCTCTTTTTTTGTTAAGAATTGTCTTAATTTTTTAAAATGAAGAATACTCCTGTGGCTCAAAGGAGTAGGGCACCAGCCCCATATGCCAGAGGTGGTGGGTTTTAACCCAGCCCAGGCCAAAAACCGCAAAAAAAAAAAAGGATATGACTTGAAGATATTTTCATTACACCTATGGAAAGAATTCTGACAATCAGAAATGTCATGCATTTTGAGCATTTAGGTAGGAAAAGAATACACTAGCCACTCTGACTTTTAAATTCTAGCCAAAGATCTCAGGGCGATTTCTTGGTCATACCCCATTACTGCAGAGAACCTGCACCAGCACGTATCTGATAAATTTCCCCATGGAGCTAATTAATTGGAGGGAGGAAGGAGGCAAAAAGGAGCATCCTCTGTGGAATTTGCTCTTGCACTATACAGGATCTCTTCAACCCACCATGGTACCAGAAACCAGTATTTTCCCAAAGAAGCCACATCACCTCTGGTATTCAGGAATCATATTATCAAAGTAAGGCTATGATGGAAGAGACACTGTAATGAGAGGCCAGAATCCCCAAAGCCAAACTATAGAGATGAAATAAAATTTAGTGGCCTGTTACCAGAAGATGTGTGGGCTCATCTAGAGTGTATGCCTTGATGCTGACTTAATCTTTACCTGCCAGACAGCTCCTGGCCATCTCTCCTCTCCCCTAAGACCCCCTCTCTCTGATGATGCCAAAAGCAGTGGGCACACATTTCCCAAAAGACCCTTTAGGAGCTTTTGCACAACAGGATTTTCACCTCACATTTCCATTAGCTCTTTCTCCATTTGTTTATTTATGGGAATTTTCTTGGTTTTCTTTCTCAATGACATTAATTCAAAGTATAGCTTTCTGGGCACAAGTGGCTCTGGGATTCTAGCCTGTGGTCCTAGCACTCTGGGAGGCCAAGAAGGGTGGATTGCCTGAGCTCAGGAGTTTGAAACCAGCTTGAGCAAGAGTGAGACCCCATCTCTGAAACTAGTTGGGTATTGTGGGTGGACACCTGTAGTCCCGGATACTTGGGAGGCTGACCTGTGACATCACTGCACTCTACTGGGAGTGACAAAGTGAGACTCTGTCTCAAAAAAAAAAAAAATATATATATATATAGCTAAAAAGTATAGCTTTCCTTAAAGTACTTTCCGAAAAAATTTTACATGACCATATCCATTTCTGCTCTGAAAAGTCTTAGGGTAGAGAAGGAGAAAATCAGGAGTGGAGTGTTTGGTGCCTGATACAGATGAAAATTTTGTTGCTTCCTTTTACAATTGTTTAATTTGCTGAACAGCTATCAGTGTACCTTTAAGTAAGAGGTATTGGTAGCTATATATCCCCTGTGCTGGTCCTATCCAATGTCAATTTATCATTGACTTTTACTTAATGCAAGTTCCTTCCTCTGCCCATTTGTGAGTGTTATTTAGTAACGTGCCTTTAAAACCCTGTTTATTTAGCTTTTAATATCCAAGAGGTCTTTTTTCTTCTAAGGCATCATGTTACTTGAGATGAAGAGGAATGCTCTTGAGGAAAGGGTTGCCAAATTTAGTAAATAAAAATACAGAATGTCCATTAAACTTGAATATCAGATAACAAATAATCTGGTAGCATAAATTAGTCTCAAATATTGCATACTTAGTTATGGTGCATACTTATGTTCCATATAATATCATACTAAAATGTATCTAATTAATTAAATTTATAATATATGTTATATTATCTTAAATAATACCTGAAATTCAAATTTAACTGGATATTTTATATTTTATCTGGCAACTCTACCTGAGACTGGTTTTTAGATTCTACAGAGACCTGAGCCGGACTATGTCAGAGGAAGCAACATTTTTTTTTGTTTCTAATTTTCACATTAAGTGGAGCAAAGCAGCCATCTTCTCCCAATAGAAATAGCATAGGAAGGGATATTAGTTCAAAAATGTATATCCTTTCAGGGGTGACTCACTCAGCACCGTAGAATAGGGGTGGATGATAAGATATATCTGTTCAATAGTGTTCAAATATATCTGTTCAAAATCATTGCTTGGAGCTACTCATGGCTTCCTTTGGAGTCATGCATTTTAGTTAATTCGTATTCTTTTGTACTTCTTCCCTGAGGTAATTTTCAAGATCTTAATTCCATAACTCTAATCAGTAAATTTCTGGGTCTATTTAAATATTGACATTAAATTTTTTTTTCAGGATTGCAGTAAGCTTTAAGGTGATACAAGATAATTTAAGATAAACCAAATACAACTGCCATCGAAGTTCATAAAAATAAAAAGTATTCCAAAAACCCTTCAGAGCACTACGTCTGTAAATTACATCTGAAAGTCCAACGAAGGTTAAGTGTAACTAGTATTGGTTAGAGGTCAAATGAGTCATATTTGACATTCAGAGGTCAAATTCTGAATGTCAGACTGGAATCCTAGTAGACTCTATAAGTAACCTGATTACGAGCTTAAAATATTAAGGCCAACAATTTTCAAACAGTTTGATAAACCTTTTGTTAGAAGTCTATTGTTATGCATCACAGCCACACTGCCATCCACTGGCCTTGATTTTTCTTTTTTTCATTATTTTATTTATTAGGCTGAGGGGAGGTTTGAACTTGTTGCCCCTGGTATGTGGGGCTGCACTTTAACCACTGAGAAATGGCACCCAGTCCTATGGCCCTTGATTTTTTAGAAATAAGAATTTAACCCCTAGCCAGTTCTTCTCATTCTAAAATATTAACAAGGTTTGGGCATAAGGTGGGTAGTAACAGGATCTGTAATAGTTTTGTTACCATTTCCTTTAAAATCCTCTAACAGTATGGTAGATTAAAGATGGTGGCAAATTCTTTGCTTTTCTTCACATTGAGAAGTGGAGTCTAATATTCTTCCCTTGAGTCTGGACTGACTTGCTTGATCAGTGGAATGCAGCATAAGTCACAGGCTGGGAGTTTCAAGACTATCTCTAAGAAGCCTTTTGACTTTCATCCAGGTCTTTTAATTTTCCCTGCGACTATGTAACTACCCAAGAGGACAATGACACAGGTAAACTCTGGCAGTCTGTTCCAATACAACCTGACCTTCTGGCCATTTCTGCTCATGCAGACACATAAGTGAAGCTGTCTTGGGCCCTCTAGTCCAGCCCAACTGCCAGCTGATTACTACCATGGGGAGCCACTGATACCATGAGCAATGGAAGGGCAGCCCAGACACAGCCTGTTGGGATTCCTGATCATGAAATCCTGGTGTAACCAGTAATAACATGGCTACATTTTTAACCTACTAAGTTTCAGAGTAGATTGTTTAGCAGCAATAAATCACTAAACAGTGATGTATTGACGTTTACACTTACAGAGAAATAGGATGAGGTGAAAGAAAAGAAGGATGAGCTGATTAGAGCAGGTGCAGGGGGAGGAGTGGGAAAAAAATTCTCTAAGAAGAGACCACAATGCTGTGGACATCAATAAAGATGAGCCAGGAATTCTGAGGAATGAGTTTAAAAAAATTGGATAGTCACAAAATTTTCACAGGTTGCTACAGTAATTTTGGGTAAAATCACAACCTTAACCCAACTTCTTAGTCATTCAGAGAGAAAACTGCAGTGTAGTTTCAGCTCAGGGAGATACTGTGAACAGTAATGAATAAACATGACAAATAAATATGCTGCAAATAAGAGCTAAAAATGCTAAGTACATAACAAGCCATCTTTGTATCCGCTAAAAATCTTCCAGAGGATTTCAAATTGGACATGATTCTCAGAAGAAAATAACATGGAAAATACAGATTTTTATGTTTTGTACTTTTATTGAAAAGGTACATTTAAAAAAATACACAGACATTTTACCATTTACAGATTGCAGATATAGATGCTCTAAACGAGTTCTATTTTGTTGTTTTATGCTAACTCTTGCCCCTGATATCACAAACATTCCAGTCTTGTTGATATCAGCTTAGAAGGGGGGGGGGCGCGGGAGCATGACCTGCAACATATTCAGTGAACAGAAAGACAGATTGTTCAATTACAAATGTTTTATCTTCTGTACATTATTGCATTAGGGAGCCACAAAATTATGTAGCATCATTACAAATGAAAACAGGTTAAAAATGAAGAAGATAATTATGTAGAAATACATGGATTCATTGTCTTCTTGCAGAATGCACAAGAGGTGCAAAAATGTGCAATTTAGGAAGCTCTTTTTCAGTTTGTATACATCTGCTTAGCAACTCAAACTGGTGAGGAAGCTACAAAATAAGTTAAACACAAATAGCAAACAGGTAATAATTAGAGCTATGTTATATGGCTTTCTATTTCATTTAAATATCTCCAAATAAAATGTGAAATAAAGAAAATACATTATTTTTTGTTGTCTTAAAGAGAAAATTCAAAGCTACTTTGCTTCCTAACATTTACACAGAAACTAAAAATGATTAATTTGGACGAGAGATACAGATCTAGTACTACACAGGATACAACAGTACTCAGGTCTAAAACAGTACACAATCCCTGTCAACAATAGTACATCAAAAAGAAAATGCTGTGATCCGTTGGTAAGATGGCATCCACAAGGAAGCACTTGTGTTCACTGATTTTTGTCCCACACTAGAATATGCCCAGTTGGACTCCAGAGTTATTTACAGACATCTGAGGAAGATCCTAGTTTTCAAGTCTGTCAGGAAAATATTCCATATTCTTTCTAAGCCAGATCACATACATGGAAAAATAGAGAATAAATTTTCTTTCTTTGTCTTTTTGACCAATACATTTTCAAGAAAACAAATATCTCGGATACATAAAGGGCACAGGGCGGGTTGGGGGAGGGAATAGGGAGAGAAAGCCTATGCTGCTCAGATTCCTAAATTCTAGGTGCAGTCCATAAGAGCACTCTCGAATCTAGTGATTTTTCTTTGGAATTGGGGCTTTGCGGGGTGGGCTGCATTTTGTGGATGGGTGGGGGCACTGCCACACAAAATGCTGAAGTTGCTGAATCCTTTTGGCTTTCTTCCAAACTTTCGTCCTTGTCTCAACCATCTTGGAGCTTGCAGATGTCAGTATGGGGCAAAGAGGATGGAGGCTGGAGTGGCGCGAATGGGCCCATGCCCAGGCCTCAGCAAAGCCGGAGGAATGGCTGGAGCCTGGAAGAGTGAGGCAGATGGCCGAGGTGGAAGTGACAGGGCAGTGGACACAGCAGCCGCTGCCGCCAGAGGTGAAGACAGGAAGGCTGGAGTCAAAGGCTTCATCATATCTTTCTGGAATGCAAGTTTTGCCTAATGAGGGGAGAAAACCAGGAATGGGATAGAGACTTTTTTTTTTTTTTAATAACAGTACCACAGACATCTCTTCAAAAGTAGAACATCTACATTAAGATGTCCTAAATTTTAGAAATCTGTACTCTCAGGAGTCAAGAAATGATTATTTTCACAAAGCTAGCTCTTGGTTTAGCTTTCTTTTTTTTTTTTTTATTAAGTTGTATATACATAGATCATAAATACATTTATGCCTTTGTGGGATTCAATGTATTGATTATTTATACAATTTAGAGTGCTTACATCCTACTAATTAACATATCTTTCACCTCATTTACTTAATCACAGTATTAAGACATTTGTGTTCAGTACTTGATAGATTTGACTTGTACCCTTGCAATATGCTCCATCTGGCCGAGGGCATCCCCTGGTTTCACACGGGAATCACCTGGGGACCTATGAAAATTCCTGTTGTCCCAGCTGCACCTGAA
>CAUYQV010123483.1:0-54509 GCA_963574575.1 Galagoides demidoff | reverse complement strand
ACGTAATGAACAACAATCAGAGGTCAGGCCCTGGGGCTGGAGGGCTTGAGGTAACAACCACCTCAATACCATTTTATGACTGCCAAGGATCTCTCTTCCTTATCAGATAGTGGGATGCTCAAAGGCAGAGCTAAATTTTTTTATTTTTCTAGTCCTAGCCCCCATAGTTACATGATATTATATGTTATATACATGACGAGGTCACCTGGTAACTTTCTTTTTTTTTTTTGAGACGGAGCCTCAAGCTATCCCCCTGGGTAGAGTGCCATGGCATCACAGCTCTCAGCAACCTCCAACTCCTGGGCTCAAGCGAGTCTCCTGCCTCAGCCTCCCAAGTAGCTGGGACCACAGGCGCCCGCCACAACGCCTGGTCATTTTTTGGTTGCAGCCATCATTGTTGTTTGGCAGGCTCGGGCTGGGGATTCAAACACGCCACCTTAGGTGTACATGGCTGGTGCCTTAGCCAATTGAGCCACAGGCGCCGAGCCGTAACTTTCATAAAATTGTCACGTCTATCACATTTTATCCACCCCATGAGTTTAGGAATTCCACTTTAGAATTGAAGGTTTAAAGAGATTAAATGGTTTTTAAAGATCATGTATCTAGGAAATTACAAGGCCCCGTGTGACCTGCCTCCCTCTGTATCCTCAGGGTCCCTTCTCCCCATTACCACCTGTAGAACTTCAGTTATGGGCTGTGCTGGCCCTCAGCACTCTGCCCTCTCTCATCCCTCCTCATCTCTGCACACTCACCAAATAAGAGCATGAACAGTCTCCACCAGCGAGGAGTTCTGCTAGGGACCAGACACACCGCTGTGAGTCCAAGAGTCCAAGACACTCTAGAAAGGAGACAGATAATAAATAAGAGTGGAAATTCATGAACATGATAACCTCAACAGGTGAAAAGAGCTACAAAGGAAATAAAACTCAGGGTCGTAACAGAATGTGATGAAGGAGGTTAGGTGACCTTTTGTGCCTGGCATCTCTTGCTTAGCCTAAAGTTTTCCAGATTCATCCACCTTGCAGCAGGCATCAGTACTTCTTTGCTTTTTAGCTTCAAATAATATTCCATTATATGGATATCACATTCTATTTATCCATTCTTCATCTGATGACATTTGGATGATTTCCACTTTGGGGCTACTATAAATAACGCTGTGATGAATATTCATGTACAAGTTTTTGTGTGGGCCTATGTTTTCATATCTCTTGAATGAATACCAAGGACTGGAATTTCTAGGTCATAAGTTAACTATGTTTGGAGTGCTGAAATACTGTTTTGCAAAGTGGCTGCACCATTTTCTGTTCCCAATAGTAGCCTGTAAAGGTGCTCAGGTGTCACTTTGGAAGCATTTTCTGACCTCTCCTCCACTTAACCCATGCTGAGTTCGGTGCCCCTTCTACCCTCCATGCTGTTGGCTTATCCTCGTGATAGCTCACATCATGCTGGACTTTCTGCACTGATTTTCTTCACTTTCTGTGGACATCTTCAATGGTAATTATCTCTTTCACTTCTCCATTCCCAGTGCCTATCACAGTTCCTGGCATGTGGTTGGTTTCCAGTGGCTCTCACAATTGGGTCAAAGAGGCAGTCTGGATTAATTGGAACATATCCCCAGATACTTTCAAGCTGGTCAGCAGTAGATGTGAGGTCTTCATGAGTGCTCAGAAAAATCAAAACAACATCTGAAAGTAAACTCCTACAGAACTGAAGGAAGAAGAAAAAAAAAGAAAAACTTAACCTGCTCCTGGAATTGCCATCGACAGATGTTATAAATAGGTAATTTACAAGTATGTAATTTACAGGATATTGAGGGCAGTGCCCAGAATGCTGATTCACAGAAAGAGTGGGTGACTAATGAGGATTTTATGAGCGTTTTGTTCTCTATTTGTAGCATTTCTGAGCAATTACTAATGCCTCCCCTGGCCACTCCTTACCCTCAAGCTGAAAAATGCAGATTCAGGCATCATCCCAATAATATGTGGTGCCTGTGGCTCAAAGGAGTAGGGCGCTGGCCACTATACTGGAGGTGGTGGGTTCAAACCTGGCCCTGGCCCAAAACTGCAAATGATAATAATAATATGCATCAAAATAATTATTTCATATATGACAAGGTATACCCTTTCAAGACGATCTCATGTTCTGTTTTTCTCTGGTAATCCCAATAAATTCAGATGGGAAAATAATCTCTTCAGGAGCTGTTGGAGTTTTGGAAAATCCATTCCATTTCCACAGGCTTGGCAGGGTATTCATTGCCACCCCTCATTCTTAATTCATGAAGCTTCATTTGCATAAAAAATCCTTATTTTATCCAAAAGGCATTCTTAGGCTTAGGGCCTCTTATGGTTTTCTAATTATGGAACCAGTTTAGGGACTGATAAGAAGTTCAGATGAGGACTGTGGCTCTTCAGAAAGAAATAAATGATTACAGTCACATTCTAGGGCCAGCCCTACCACCAGTTCATGTGGAATTCACATTTCTAGATAGTGTGTGTGGGGTGGGGAGTTATATATAGCAAAAGGTTTGGGCAAATGTAAAAGCTTCCAGCATAGGAATTCTGGGATGCTAGAGCCCTTTGAAATAATGCTTTTTGGGTTTTAAAACAGTATAGAAAACCTCAATACCTAAAAGTCAGTATTTTCAATTGCTATGTAATAGTCTAAACACACGGCAAACAAAACTCCTAATTTTTTCCTTCCAAATCTATTTTATCCCAGTCCTTCTACCTTCATTCACTCAGTGAAGTCCTCATTAGAGTACTTGTTCAAGCCCTAAGTCCAGCAGTCATCATTGGTTTCTCTGTAGCCCTGACTCTTCACATCCAACCCATCCGAAAATCCTATAGGCGTTACTTCTAAATACATCCCAGATTCTCCCATTTTTCTCCATTATTTCTGAGTTCTCATAAGGCTCTATACGATCTCAACTAGTCCATTAACCTTCAAACAGTCTCCCTGCTCTCATGACAAGGGGTTACCTTGTGTGAGAGACAATCCACCTCCACACACTCCAATCTGTGATTCACCACCTCAAACCATGCAACAGTTTACTCTGCCGCCAGCTGACCCTACTTTCTGCACTACAATCCCTCCCTCCCCTACCCAGCCTCCTTCCACAGCCCCCAACTCCACTATTGTTTTCTAAAGTCAAGCTCTTTCCTTTCTGTTTTCATCCACTTAGTGTTGCCACAACAGAAGAGGACAGACTGGGTAATTTATAAACAATAGAAGCTTATTTGGCTCGTGGTTCTGGAGGATGGACAGACTAGGGCCACATCTAGTGAGGGCCTTGCTGCCTCATAACATGGTGGAAGGCATCATAGTGAGGTAGTCAAGAGAGCTCAAGAGAGAGGAAGGGGGCTAAACTAATCCTTCTATCAAGAATGCAGGAACACACTCCTGAGCTATCATCATTAATCCATTCATGAGGACAGAATCATTGTAGCCTAATCACCTCTTAAGGACCACACCTCTCAACATGACTGGATGGGGCTTAATTTTCCAACCCTTAAACTTTAGGGGACACATTCAAACTCTTAACACCTCATATGGGCTGTATTTCTTGGAATCTTTCCTATTTCCGGAACATTTTGAAGGACTGGCTTTTCACCATTAATTTTCAGCTCAGATATCACATTTGCTAAGATTCTTCTATTCTAGCTGTCTATCTAAAATTGCTCATCTAAAATTGACAGGGGCATTCCATTAACATTGCCCACCAGAGTGTTTATCTTGATTTCATTTTATAAACTGCTATTTGTAACTAGATATTTTAATTGATTTTTCTTTTTGTTAATCGTTACTTTGTACGTAAACAATGCCTAACATATATTAAGTGTGCAATACAAATTTGTTGAATTTCATTGTTTTTGCCCCAAAGTTTATTCAACTCATTTCTTAACTGGGCTGATCTAAATGTTAATTGTGACAACAAAGGCTTTGGTTTTTAAAAGTGAGAAAAATTATTTAATAATGATAATTATTATATGACAGCTAAAAGTTTTTAAGTTCTTGCCTAGCGTCCGGCATTGTGGTAAGTGTTTTATGAGCAAATCTCATTTAATCCTCACAATGACCCCATTACCATAAGCACTTTTATTATCCTTACTTTATATATGAAACAATTCAAACAGAGGGGAACCAATGAGAGTGTCTGCAGGCATTATAAAGGAAGGTAGGAGGACCATTTTTCAGGATATCTGAGTTTGATCTATGTTGTATAAATCCAAATTCTGTGTTCTTAATCATTATACCATACTTCCTCCCTTGATATTTGCAGTTTAGTTAACTTTTTCCCCTAAATTAAGTTTCTAGGCAATATAAACAATAAGTATACATCATCATCATCTGAAAAAAAATTTAGAAATATTTTAGGATTACATAAAAGGATGATAAGAGTCTGCTGGCCCCTGTGGGGGTTCCTTAATCTAAAAAGACAGACAAATGATTTGTTAGCACCTCCAGTTTCAGAAACCAATCAACTTTGCAGATACCATGTCACTAATTTGTTTTTTGCAGTGATTAAGTAACTGCCAAGCAGATATGATGGGGCTCTTTGAGAATCAAGCCACTCTGTCTTTGTAAGCAAATCCACATGGAGAGATTATGAGCAGGCATTTGCTCTCTGAGGATGGAATAAAAGCAAGAAGTTGAGTACAAAGATGCTAGTGGCCAACACTCCCAGCTCCTTTTGGAGGGTGAGAGGAGACAGAGCAGGAGGTTTGGAGGTAAAAACCTCTCCTACAGAACAGAGGGACCTCGCAAGACATTGCGTCTCTTGAGTTTCTTCCTGATAAGTATTTTCTTTCTTTGCTTATGTCAAAACCTGCAATCAATTCATCGTGATCTCAGCCTACATTTTTATTTCAAAGGTGACTTTGTACTTTCCCACACTGATCGAAGTCAGTTTTACAGCTTAACTCTCAGAGAACAAGAGTAACTATTCCAAACTCACATGGGGCACCTCATGACCCTTCTGTTATATCTACAGAAGAGGGTTCATCGGTTTGAAATGGGAGGAGGGAAGCAGTGGGATACACACAGCTGGTGCTCTGGGTGTCTTGTGACTCTCAACACTATGCCTTCACAAAGCAAGAAAAAAATAATGTTTCCCCTTTTCCCCTTTTCCCTTCAGAGGTTTAAATGTGACACCAGCAATAAGGCACCCTCCACTTATCATTCTGTCTTAATTTGTCTCTTAAAACAGTTAATCTTACAACCTTCCCTGCTTGTATCATAAATGAAGAGAAAAATGGATGGGCAGTTAGGGCAAAGGTTTTGCCAATTGCTCTTGCTTTTACATCAGGATGGGCCACGAGCATGTTTCTTCCTTTCACTTCTCTCCCTAACTCATAACATGAATTAAAAGCCATAGGGAACCTGGCAAAAACATCTCAAGCAAGGTTCTGATTTTCAGGAGGTCTCAGGGCCATGTCTTTGGGATACCACAGGGTAAGCGTCCTGCTGTCGAATTTTTGATCAGAGCGTATTCTTGGTGTTGGCAATACATGGGGAAACAAAACCCTGGAAAAGAGGTTACCCTCTGAGAATTCAACTAGTGAAATACACAGTATAATTGTGATTAGCCATCTGTGAGCATAAAGCCAAAGACAGCCTGTAAATGTGTCACTGAAGAATTTGCAGACACCCAAACCTCCAATAAAGATGATGGGAATAATCTCAGGGAGATGAGTCTGGAACTTGACAGCCATTTAGAAAGCAGAAAACTAATCAGTTGCAATGTGCCCTGCCTCAGGAAAGCTTGGGGATGGGGTGAAACCGCCACTCCAGAAAGCATTTGGCAAGGCTCCCCAGGGGTATTGCTCTCCTGAGCCACAGGGAAGAATCCCAGGAGAGACATCCTGTGTCTTTCTATAGCATAGATTTTACCTAAAGATATTGGGAAATTATATTAAAATAAATATAAATATTCTGTAGAGAAGGTAAGCAGGGGAAAATTTTTGTGCAACTTGGGGTTTACAACTGACAAAGAGAGAATTTTTTTTTATTGCTTTCCCCAAACCCCTTCAATAGAAAGTCTTTTCTAAAAAGTTTACTTATTAGTTGGACGGTTGAAGGCTGCTGTGAATTTGTGAATTTGTTCATTCTCTCTCTCTCTCTCTCTCTCCTTCTCTCACTCTCACCTTCTGTCTCTCCCCACTCCCAAGTCATAATCACTGGCCAGAATTGTCAGATCCAAAGCGAGGGTTCTGTGCAGACCCAAGGCATTCAAACCAAATCGTTACTAAAATGTCAATATGATACATCACTCCGAGTCCAGTCAGAGGACAGAAACCACACGGGTGATTTGAACAAGGAAAGCTTAATATAAAAAAATATTAACTAGTAACAAGGGATTGTCAGCTAAGGGGTAAAAAGCAGGTTAAAACAGGGTTCAGCATGGGGCCACATCTGGCCTTGCCTATTTGTCCACATGTTACCTGTGGCTGCTTTCATATAATATCCAGTTGAATAATTATGACAGGCAGTATGGCCTGCAGAGCCTGAAGTATTTATTTTGTGACTCTTTGTAAAAGTTTGATGATACTTGCTCTAAAGAATGTAGGAATAACAGATACAGGGAACAGTTTCTTCCTCCAGGGCAGAGACAGAGCATTGGAGGGAGAACAATCCCCAGCCCCTATGCCAGGCTGAGATTTAGACCCTGCTGATGGTGTAGATAAGGCCCTCTGGACGGTGAGGAAATTCACTGACATGCTGCAGGCCAGTGCTGGATGGTTGGAAACTGCCTGCAACTGTGCTCAACAGGAAGCCCTCTATGAGAATGCCGCAGGAACTCACTGGGAATTCATTGCTGGGATAACTGCAAAACTCACTGAGGTTTTGGTCACTGAGCACCTCACATACTTTTAGCTGCCTTGCACCAGAGGAGCCAGAGGTAAAAGTACACTAGACCCACAAAGAGACGCCTCTTCCTCTCACACTGTCCTTCCAGAACCTTCTATTGACAAAGCCTAGTGTCAAGCCATCTGGTAAATGAGAAATGTTTAAAGGTTACAGCTCCAGTATCCCAACCAAGGGCAAAGGAGTGTGAGTTTAGAACTTAAATGCAACAAATTGGGAAATAATACATAAGAAATACGTTAACAGAATGGTAATTTTATAGTTTCTGTCAATTATTTTTATTGCTAAGGAGAAAAGATCAAGAATTTAGAAAAGTGTCTTCTGTGAAAACACATACATGTATATAACTCCTCTCTTTCCCCAAACCAGATTGAAATGGCAGTAAAGTGTTGCCTTAAGTATTAAACCCTAATAAATAAAGAGAATAGGAGGGAAGCAAAGAAATGTTTTAAAATTCAACAAATTTTAGGAAGCTAGAAAGCAAATGGTAGAGTGGTATGTGACATAGAATGGTGGCAGCTCTAACCTGCAATGTCTGTTGGGGAGACATGAGCCAGTTCACCCTACAGAACCTTTGGAAGGTGTAGAATTTGGGGATGGATTTTATAAACATAGGGGTGAAGACAAAGGCTGCAAACACTGTGCATTAGTTTTCTAGGGTTTCCATAACAAAGTACCATGGACTAGGTGACTAAAAAAAATTATTTTCTTATAATTCTGGAGGCCAGAAGTCCAAGCTCTATGTCAGCAGAGCCAATTTCTTCAAGGTCCCATTCCCTGGCTTATTAGATGTCCATCTCCTCTTTATGTCTTCACGTGGTTTTCTATCTGTAACTGCCCATGTCCACTTCCTCTTCTTGACACCAGTCATATTGTATTAAGGCCCAGCCTAAAGAGTTTAACGTAATTGCCTCTTTAATAAACTCTATCTCCAAACACAGTCACATTCTGAGGTACTTCAACATGTGAGTTTTGAAGGGACATAATTCAGCCATGACACACAAGAAGTAGTCAAAAGTCTCAGTGGGGTGGCTGACTCCCTGTGCCCTCTTGACTCCACAAGCCAACTAACTACCTGCATGCACAGGTGCACATGCACACACACACACACCACAGACCAGTGGTGTATTCTCAGAAGTCAAGTGGAGAAGGCTGAAGACATTAATCAAAATCCAAAATTATGAGAGAAGTCACAAGTAGAAAACAGGAATTTTTTACTTCTAGAAATAGGCATTCTAGTCAAGGATTATAAATCTTGTTTTCAGAAACCCAGGAGCCCCAAATAAAAGCCTTCCAGACACTGATATCAATACAGAAATAGCTACCAACACAATAAATTGAATATTGCTAATTAATATGCTCCAGCCACACATTCAGCTTCTAATCAACTTTTTAAACATCACTACCACATGTGAATGGATAGCCAGACATTTGAGAATGGCCTTCAATGTGAGAAGACACAGCAAAAGCTCTCAATATTTGGGATGAATCCAAAATGAAGCAAATAAAAAAGAAGAAGAAAAAAAGAAAACTATAAGATATAGTAAATAAGCAAGCATGAATAAAATGGGACAGATAAGGAAAAGCCTTGTGGCTACGTATTAAAAAGGCAAGATGCTTTATTGGTAAATATGGGAGAAAAGCAATTAGAAAAAATTGAAAACTTTTATTCAAAATAAAAAATAATTAAAAACAAGTTTGGGTAGATAAAAAATTTTAAAAATCTCAGAAAGTAGAACATACAAAACAGAAAGATGGAACTAGAAAGAATAAATATTTTACAAAAATTTAAGAATGGTGAACTAAGAAGCCCAATAATACTTGATTGTAATAGAGTAAATGGAGAGAAAGTAATTATATAATAGAGTGTTTCAAATATATAATAGAGGATTTCTCTCAAACCAAGAGATACTGGAATCTCCATATTAAATGAGTAGCCTACTATGTCAGTACAGTGAATGATGAAACACAAAGGATGGGGGCAGTGCCTGTGGCTCAGTGGGTAGGGCACTGGCCCCATATACCAAGGGTGGCAGGTTTGAGCCCAGCTCCAGCCAAACTGCAACAAAAAATAGCCAGGCATTGTGGCAAGCACCTGTAGCCCCAGCTACATGGGAGGCCAAGGGAAGAGAATCACCTAAGCCCAGGAGCTGGAGGTTGCTGTGGGCTGTAATGCCACAGCACTCTACCAAGGGCGATAAAGTGAGACTCTGTTTCAAAAATAAAACACACACACACACACACACACCCCCAAGGGATCATCATTACAAAATTTCAGAGCAATAGGAAGTAAAAGAAGAAAATCCTATTTTTTCCTTGGAGTGGGAAGAAAGGTTATTGACAAAGGATATGAAATGAATGATTCCAGACTTCTCAGCAACAAATCTGGAGATTAAAAAGCAATGGAAGCATGACTTCAAAACTCTGAGGCAAAGTGATTTGTAACCTAGCATTATATACCCAGCCAAATTATCAACAAAGTATGTAGATTAAAAACATTTTCTCAAAAAGTAAGATTTCAAGCAAGTAATTAGTAACTTTAACAATGTCTTGGGAATCTAAGAAGTGTGTTAGCAAAGTGAGGGAGAAAACCAAGAAAGAATTTCTGAGGAAACAATGGATCTAACACAAGAACACAAAAAGAAAGTCCACAGGTAAGAGGACATTAGTCAAAATCCAGGTAGTAACTGTCCGGAGGAAAACATAAGAAGTGTTGCCTCAGGGAGAGAAGAACCCATGAAAAAGTAATTTATGTACAGATTATTTACATGACCATTTGGAAAAAAGTATTGATGAATGTATAAAAAATTTGGTGGGACATGAAAAAATTAAATGAAAGCACACAAAAAAAGTGATCAAATAAAAAAACTGGAAAAATATCAATCCTAGGTAAAACCAAAATGGTACTCAAGAGAGAAGATAATCATGACATAGCTATGAACATCTTTTTCATAGTCAGGGTCACATCAATCCCAACTTGTTGATTGAACTAAAAAAAAAAAAATACAGAATTTTAATGAGAGTATGGGAAAAGAAGGCAAGTGGGATGTATTGGGAGGAGAACGAGAGAGCTAAATCCTAATCTATCATAACAGAATTTCAGTAAATATTGTCTGCGATTGATAAGTTAATGGCCACGCAAGTGTTTTCTTTAGAATATGGAGGGAAGTATGAGGAAGCAAAAGCTAAGAGTTGAAAGTGGTTGCCTATGGGGAGTTGGACTGCACAGTAGGGAGTGCTTAGCTGGACATTTGTTTTTCATTATAAGTTACTTAATATTTCAGTTTCAAACTAGTACACGCATTACTTTATTAAAAATTGAATTTAAGAAGCAAAGAATTGGGCTGGGCAGAGATTGTAGTGAGAGGTGACAGGCAGTTAGCTACCTGGGAACTGAAGCACCTTTGGAACTTTGTAAATTTTGGAGCAAGTAAGGACTCCCTCGCCTGTCTGCAGGAAGGGAGTTCCTGTTATTTTAACTGTATATTAAAGGGGGAAAATGAGGCCAGAAGACCGAAGGCTGAATATTCGGGTTCAAGCAGAACCCAAGAGTCATGAACTTTAATAAATCCCAGTAAATCACAAGGGATTCAAAAGTAACTCCGTTCAAAAAGCATGAAAGGAAACGCAGTTCATGAGCCATCACAACCATTTTTCAAGCCCTTCCTCCTGTCTTCATGTCTCTGGCTCCTCACAGTGGATCCCAAGGCCAAACCCTCCACTCTGCACCACCATCAGGCCCTTGTTCTCCGCTTCCCTCTCTTTTTCTCTGTTTCTGTGACCTCTCCCTCCCCATGTGTTTCTTCCATTTTAAATTTGCTGAGCAGGCAGCAAGACCTTTTCCTTAATTAGCAAAGTTGGGGACGAGTAGAAACCATAACCGAGTAATGAATATGTCCTCATTCCCACTCACAGGATTTTCTGGGTTAAAATCTGGGTTTAAATCACCATGCTGCCTTTTCTTTATATTACTCTTCCAAGAACTATAGCCATACACTTTTACTCCAGGGATGAGTTCGTGGAGCTTTTAGCAGAGAAAATGGAAGGCCAGGAGTTGTGGCCTTTGGCTGTGTCCAGGAGTAATAGATCCAACCTCTAGGCTCAAAAAGGCAATAGAACATAAGCTCCGTGAGGGGACGGATTTGTCTCCTTTGTTCACGGCTATATCCCCAGTGTCTAGAACAGGGCCTTCCCTGAAGTAGGTGCTCAGTAAGTTGTTGGAAACTTGACCTTGTGGCAGGTGACATCCTAGTGAGTGAAATATACCAGCCTTTCTTGGTTTTACCAACCAAGCAATGTGCTTCTGACAATGCAAGTTTTTTGAAGGTGGTGCTTCTCTTGTGAATTAATTAATCAGAGCACCAGGGTTTGCCTCAGCCTCACAAGCTGCGCGACATTGACATGAGGCTGTTTCCTGGCACATTCTCAGTTAGCTAAGAGAATCTGGTTTCTGAGCCTCCACTGCTGGGTGCCTGATTTCAAACCAGAGTGAATTCACCCAGGAAATGACAAGCAGCCCCCTGCAGCTTGCCAGCCTCTCTGGTAATATGCCATCCATTCAAATATCAATCATGAGACAGTGGTCCCCTCTTATCCATGCTTTCACTTTCCATGGTTTCAGTTACCCACAGTCAACCATTGTCCTAAAATATTAGATGGAAAATTTCACAAATAAATAATTCATAAATTTTAAATTGCATGCCCTTCCAAGTAGTGTGAAGAAAAATTGCACCGTCCTCCTCTCTCCTGTCTGCAAAGTGAACCAACCCCTCGTCTAGCCTGTCCACATGGTCTATGCTTCCCACCCCTTAGTCCCTCAGTAGCCAGCTCCACAATCAGAATGACTTTCTCGGTATCACAGTGCTTGTGTTCAAATAACCCTTAATTTACTTCATGATGCCCCAAAGCACAAGAGTAGTGGTGCTCCTGGTTCAGATATGACAAGGGGGAGCCATAAAGTGATTCCTTTAAGTGAAAAGGTGAAAGTTTCGACTTAAGGGAAAATAATCCTGTACTAAGATTTAATAATCTCATAATAATCTTAATAATCTAATAATCCTGCTGAGATCTATGTTAGGAATGGCTCTTCTATCAGTGAATTTGCAAAGAAGGGGGAAAAGAAACCATGCAAGTTTTCACTGCCGCAACTCAGGCTGCAAAAGTTACGGCCACAGCGCGTGATAAATGCTTAGCTTGAACGGAAAAGACGTTAAATTTATGTATGGAAGACATGAACAGAAACCTATTTTGACTGATTGCAACTGGGTTCAGGACTCTGCAGGGGCCTTGGAACACATCCCTGGAGGATGAGGAAGGATGGTTCCGCCTAGTGTTTATAAGACTAGAGCCCTGGGCTAGGATCTGTGAAACCCAGATGTAAAAATCAAATACTGAGTGTGGGATTGAATAGGCAGAACCTGATAGAACTGGAGAGGAATTGGCAGGAGAACACACACAGCCAAAGGGCAGAATCACAGCTACTGAGTGATGGAAGAGTAAGAGGAGCCCAGGGCTCCAGCATCATTAGAGGAAGGTCCCAGTGGGGGTGAGTCAGCCCATGTGAAGGAGGCTGAGAACACTTCTATTTCCTCTCTCTGGTAAGACTCAGCAAGATATGATCTTTAAGGACAAGGCCAAATGACAGAGAAAATTGTAAAATGTGTCTCTGTCAGGGGCACAGATGGCCCACAGTCATATATTGAAACAAGCTATTTGATGTGTAGTTACCCTGACCCTGACCTGGGATAAAGCTACCTTGTTCCCCAAAGATAGTGAGCACGCCATGACCCCCCCAGGAAGAAAAGTTGAGAGAAGAAAATTTCCATTATAACCTGGTCTCCTTTGTTACTTTAGTGCCTACTGTCATCCAAGTCATTTCAAAAATCTGAAAAGAAGTCTTATTTCTAAATTCATAATGTTGACCAAAGAGACTTGCCTTTATTATGCTCATAAATCATTCATACCTTCCTTCATAACAAAGAATTATTTTTAATTTTTATAATGCTTCTTTTTCCCCGCTTTCTTCCCAACATGAGAGGAAATGAGAATAATATTTTATGTTAATAGGAACAAAATGTTCAAAATGTATTCAGTGTATAGAAATCTTATAAAATGTTTCAGTGGAAATATTTTTTTAACCAACAAAGGAAATGAAACACAAAAAACCACATTAAAAGAACATTGATGATTTTTACTTTAATGAGGAACCTGAGAGGAGTGGATTATGGATGGGTGGAGGGTAGCCCCCGAGAGAGAACTACAGTCCACGGGGCTCACATGGCTAGGGGCTGAGGGCTGCACACGCCTCCCCACCTTCTGTCCTTCTAGCCCAGATCCCAACAGGAAGCTCAGCCCAGGCTCTCAGGTGTACCTGGGCTGGTCAGCCCCTGGGATTGTCTGGGAACATCTCAGAGGAGTGGAAATCCTAGACCTCAGCCTCCAGGGACTAAGGCAAGTGCTACAATATGGCAAAGCGAAAGCTTCATCTACCACAGATACATCATGACCCCTTGGCCTAGGCAATTGCTCCAGAGAATCTTTAGGACTTCACTTTCATCCATTGAGGGGTTAATAGGAAAGGGAAAGGCACCAACAGAACCCATAGCAGTGGGAAACAAGAAAATTGGGAGGGGAGAAAGTCATTTCTTTGGCAATGACAGAGAGGCATTAGGTTGTTGGAAACACACCAGCGAATGCAAAGGCTTGTATCTTACAGTGGAACCATTTGCACGCACTGGGACAATAGTCTGGGGAAACCATATTTTCCAGCTTCCACAGAGATTTATGAACCATGTTTGTGGATCTCAGTTCCTTCCCATGGAAACAGCCACACTGAGTCCTATTGCAAAGCTAAAAAGAGACCCTGAACTTAAAGACTTAAACCCCCAGGGCAAGGCAAAATAAATGGGCAACCACTCCTTGACGTGGACTCTGAGAAACAGAGAAGGGCCATTTTTATTTACTGTTAAATCAAATCCAGCCCTTGATTCAAATGGGGCTCCTCCACTGGGCCCAAAAGACCAAGCCAATATAGGTGTAGAGTTTAATCACAGGAGCTGAGCTTTGGTTAACTGCAGGAGGCTCTGTAACCAATTAACCAATTAAGCTGTAACTAATTAAATTGTCTCTATACCTCATTTATATTTTCTATAGATGCTGTCAGATCACATCGTTAACTGGAGATCTCTGAACCTATTCTGGTTCTGAGAACTACCCAATTCGTGATTTTTTTTTGTTTCATTTTTGCTTTGTTTTGTTTTTAATTGCTCAGATAAACTCCATTGAGCATCCACTGGTGAATGGATGTTTTTCCTTTTAATATCATCCATCTATCACCAAATACCACTCACAGAGTTACTGACATTTAAAATGTCCAAAATGCTTTGAATAATTCTCATCTTTTGTTAATCTTTTTTTTTTGATATTTACAATTTATGCAATAAATGAATCTCAATTTGGGGAAAGCAAATTTCGGTTAATAATGAAGGAGAAAGAGGCAAGAGGGAAATAAAAGGTATTTTGAGGATTCATGATAAGCCATTTACTTTGCCTGAGTGCTCTTTATATTTATCTCATTTAATTCTCACAATAGCCCTTGTAAAATAGGTATTAGCTGCTGAACGGGTTGTTTTTGATTTGCCAGCTTCCTCCATTCTCTATGGATCCATTCACTGCCCTGTGGAATCCATCACCCGGGCTGCTCTTTCTGGCGGAGATTAGCACACTGGAGGTACAAGAAAGGAGAAGAAAGAGATCGAGGTATTTCTTCCCTAGTCTCTCCGTGTTTTCAAGCTCCATTTCTGTCGGCAGCTGTTCTGCATTATCAATCCTTTATTATTTGACACAAACTATTTCTTGAATTGACTGGGCAAAAATTAATGTAAGAAATTAAGAACCGAGCTAGGGGGAGAAGATTGGAGCGGGAGGTGACAGGTTGCCAGCTAGGGAAGCTAAAGCACTCCCTCCTGGACTCTTGAAACTGCTGGAGACTTATCAGGTTTGCTGGGGAACCGACGCTACATCACATGTCACAAATGAGCTCGTCTACGGGTCACTTAAGTTGGAGACACGTGTCTTCTAGCTCTCTCCCAGTTCAGCTGGGTTCCCTGTCTTCTGGCTTGGGGTAATTTTCATCTCTTGTCTTCATTCAGAAGAGATAAACCTGATGGGAAGTGTAGGTCCAAACTCCCCCTTCACTGTTTGCTTCCAGGAGAGAGAGATCGGTTTTTTGACACTGAGGAAGTCTGTGCCCAGCTTAGATATCTGGGCTCTATTCAGATTCATTTTCCATCCTGACTCCTGCTAGATGTGGTCTAGTAACATATAAGTGATGAGCAGTGCTTGTACCTTTGTTTCTTACTGCAGCAGCAAGTAAATAAATCATAGTTTGGTTCGCTAACAAATTAAACAAAATGTCTAAGAATACTAAACATTGGATTTCTACTGCCCACGTAGAAATGGTACAAAGTAAACATACCACATAAATAAGTACATCAACGGTTTCCATATCCCCAGGATTTTGTTACCTAAAGTGCGTTATATTGAAAGAGGATCGCTTATATAAAACACAATTTTCCTTTCCTTATATTCCTTTTGTTTTGAATTTGAGGGCCCTAATATTAGAGATGTGCTTTTTGACATCTGTATAAGAAACTCCTTTTACTTTAATTTCACAGCTCTTCTGATGTTAACAGAGTAGCTGTTTATCTGGGGGAAAAAATTAGCTCCTTTGAGGAAGCCATCAGAATTTTACTATGGGAAAAATCAATACCTGTGAATGGGAGCTCTGGCCCAGAGTGAACCAGAGAGGGGATGTTTCCAGGGGAACAAGTCCTCACCAGCTGGGACTGACTGCCCTGGGCCTCAGCGTTGTTTTAGGTGAGACAGACCTGGGTGGAAAATCCTATCAAGGAAAAAAGGATTAGCAATAAATTCACAACTTTACTTCATGAGTGGGACTTAAATCAGGAGGAACGATAAATCTCATCGCTCTCTCTGTAGGCAACGTAAGAGGAAAGCCTAAGTATTCTGTGGTTTGTAAATTAAAGAAATATGATACACCCTTTTCTTAAAGAACAGCTTTATTAAAAATGCTGAATGAATTGCTGTCCAGTGGGGAAAGATATGAACAATTCCATTGAGCCAGAAATTTCTAAGAAAGCAATTACATAAAGCTTAGAGATTATTAATGTTCCTAGTAATGACCAGGAGACACCACTTGATCCCAAAAGGCTTTTGGACTCAACTGAGGTTACACTGTTTCCCATAGAATTTTCTTGCTGAGTCTATGTGATGGCATCTCAGGTCTTGATGAAGTCATAACTTTCATACAGTGAGCATATTTCTATTTTCCTAGCAAACAAACTCTTTTAATAATCTGTGCGATTAATGAATGAGTTTATTGCATGAAACTATGTTTTTTTAAGATTTTTTTAAGTGAAGTTATAGATCAACATAACAAAGTCAAATCACTGAAATTAAAATTCCTTTACGGCAAGTGTAACATCATCATCATTATCATCATCATCATCACAATTATAAGTAAAATAAATCACACAGCGTAATACTGGCTAACAGTTTCCAAATACTTACTCTGTGCCCTACATTTTCATGTCATGCTTATAAAGATTATCTCAGTTAAGCATCACAGAATCCTTTGCAGGGAAGAGGAACCACTATTTCCCCATTTTCCAAATTCAACATTCAGTATCTATTCATTGAGTTCTTAATGCGTTCCAGGCACTGATCTGAGTTTACAGCTATAAGCAAATCTGATATAAAGTCTATTTTCTCGTGCATAATATACAATAAATAAGTAAACCGATAGGGAAACAAGGTAATTTCAGGCAGTGAAGAATTCCATAAAGACAATAAAAAGAGATAATGTGATGACTGAGAATGACTGTGGAGGTGGGGGCGGCGGGGATGAGGGAAAGGTTGTTTGAGAAATGATATTTGAGCAGAAGCTGAGGAATGAAAAGCAGTTACTCATGTGAAGGTTGTGAGAAGATGGGTGGGTGTCCTGGCCTGGTCTCACGAGTGCTTTCCTGGGACATGAAATCACACATACTGATCAAAGCGTGCTGTCCCATCACAATTCACACCACTGCCCAGTTTGTCTCTGTACCCCCAGAGGTTATGGTGCTCTCAGATTTTTATCCTATTACATAGCATTCTCATGCTTCTCCTCTCTGGTGATACAGGGCCAACCAATCTCTAACCTCCCGTTACTGCTTTTATGATAATTACATTTTCTTTCTAGAATCTCGCATTGTAGTCCTTAAACCATACAGGTTATAGCTACTGTGTGTTATCAGAACCAGCTGTTTGGTTCTTTTTAACTGTTCTAAACAGACTGACTAGGAATTAAAGCAAAGGTATTTCTGATGAATACAAAATACATACACACACACACAGGTGCACGCACGCACGCACGCGCAATCAGAATTAGCACCAAAACTAAACAAATTTGGCATGACATTCATCAGTGTCACAAATACCAGAAATACCCACATGCTTTTTGTTCAGTATGATATATATTTTCAAGAGAGATGCTTTAAATTTTACATCTTGTGCCAAGGTAAGTTTTATGCGTCTGTAATGTACAACATATGGATCTTAGGACATTGTACATTATTTGCATCCCAATAAAATAGCTCATTAATCACATAACCAATTGTATCCCCCAGCTGCAGAAACCACAAAACACACCCAAGAAGGAGAGTAATTTTTAACTCAGAATGTGTCCTTTTAAAATATCTGCCTGATCTTGTTAAATAGTGGTCAAATGCACAAGAGGTGAAGGTAAGGACACAGGCACCCCCAAGTCCCCACACACTGAATTTCTTTCTCAAGTTGTGCCATGGGTTTTGTTTTCCTCCAGAAGATTTTGAATGCTATTTACTTATGAGGTCAAAACAAGGCCTTTTCATAGCAACCAACAGTTAGCTACAATAACGTACAGCTAAATTAGGAGGAGGGCCATGGTTGAGTTCATTAAAGACGTAAACTGGAATTTTACACCCACATCAACTACTGAAAACTCACCCAACTTAATGAAATATGCAAACAAGACTGTATGTCCCCTTTTTCTGGTTCTTTCCTATCAGTTCTTGACACGTTTGTCAGCCAGGGCCCTAATGGTAAGCACTAAAAGTCCACACCAGCTAACTTAATCAAAGGGGAATTTCTTCGGAAAGACATTGGCAGAGAGAAGCTGCTGCTGTTAACAAAGTCAGGGAGAAGCTGGACAATCAGACTCAGAAATGAGAAGGGACCCCTGGTGAGTCTGGAAGCAAAAAACACAGGGACAGCCCTGTGGTATACCAAAAATATTTGCTTGGCCTTGGTCCCAGGTTCCTGGCACAGAGTTCCTAAAACCCTTGGAATTTCCTGAGGAATAGAAGTGTCTTTTGTTATTTATAGTGAATCCCTTTGGAACACACCTGACTCTATGCTAATGAGATGTCTCAAGGTGGGGGCTTGTCATGAGAAAGACCAACACAGAATTAGAGGTAAGAATGCTCAGGTCTCTGGGGTGGGGAGGGAAGCTAGAGATTAGATTATAAAAACTCTTGAACAAGAGGTCTGGAGAGCTTTCAAGCTAGTGAACACATCCACATGCCAAGAGGGTGATACACCTCAACTCCTTGAGAGGAAGGAACTCCTGTGCTTAGGACCCTTTCAGAATTTGTCCTATGTACCTCTTCATCTGGCCATCCATTTGTTCCATTACAATAAATTGTGATAAAAGCCAGGCATGGTAGCTCACACCTGTAATCATGGCACTCTGAGAAGATGAGGCAGGTGGATTGCTTGAGCTCAGGAGTTCAAGACCAGCCTGAGCAAGAGGCTCACTTGAGCCCAAGAGACTAAAGGTTGCTGTGAGCTATGATGTCACAGTACTCTACCCAGGGTGACAAAGTGAAACTCTGTCTCAAAAAATAAAAATAGTAAAACAACAAACTATGATAGGAAAGTATAGCATTTCCCTGAGTCTGTGAGTTATTCTCACAAGCATATATATATATGTGTGTGTGTGTGTGTGTGTGTGTGTGTGTGTGTGTGTGTGTGTGTGTGTATATATATGAACCTCCATAGTTTACCACCTCCTTAAGTTGACTTAATTTTCATAGACTGGACATGGATCACATGTCTGTATCAGTACAATAGGTCTAGTTCCTTAGGTTAACCACCTCCATATATGACCAGATTGTTACAGTCCATTAGCTGGTCAACTTATAGAGGATCTACTTTATATATAAAATACACATATGTATATAAGTATATATGAGGTATACATATAATATACATTATATATGTGAGCATATGTATATATTTCAAGGACTTCGCTTACATGATTGTGTTACCAGATGAAGAGGGTCTGGCCAAGTGTCACTGTCAGCCGGTATGCAGAGATGGGAATAGGTCCACCAAACTTTGTCAGAAGGCCAGCAATCATGGAGAACAGTGAGAGTAGCCTCTCCAAAACTGTCCTGTTCTTCCATTTCCAAAACCACAGTTTTATACACGAAAGTCCAAAGCAAAAACTATGTTAACCCTTATCTTAAACAATAATCGGCATAACCCATAATAAAAAATAATCAGCATAACCCATGACCGAAAACATTATTCCAATTCAAAACTTAATCTCCTAAATCAATTGCCCTAAACTACTCAAAATACATACTTTTAGGTTAAAGCTGAATTTGTAAAACAGCAAGAATGGGAGATCTGAGGGGAAGGTCATGAAACCAACCAGACTAGCTGCTGTGTCATCTCAGCCCTAACCTGAGTGATTACATCTTATTCTCACTACATGAGGTCTCAATTATAGGGCTGGAAAGACTGAAATTTCTAGGACAAACCAGCAGGCTAGAAACTCTCCAATGGAACCTGACTTTGCCATCCAGAGGAAGAGTTTCTTCTCCCTTAGAGAAAACTCAGTTTTCCCCTTAAAGCCTTTCAAGTGAGTAGATGAGCCTACCATCCAATCTACAGAGATTATTGAGGACGATCTTTTTATTTAAAATTAACTGAATATAGATGTTAACCACATGTAGAAAATGCCTTCACAGCAATACCAATATTAGTCTTTAAGTGAATATCGGAGTACCATAGCCTAGGCAAATTAACACATAAAATTAACCATCACAGTCTACCTCTTGTCAAATTGGTCACCATACCTATATCCTTAAACCATACTTAATAAACTATGATAGGACTAAAGACAATAATAAAATCATACTTTCACTTAGAAGGTTACAACTATCCTGTGTACAACTGAAAATGCATAAATTCTTTCCCCAGAAGAGGATACAAAGTCCTTGGGTATGGTGGTTCATGTTCCTCCTTGATATCTTGCAACTTAGATACTGTGATATAAACCTAACTATTGTTAATATATCTGAAATTAACTAATAAAGGGATAAGAGGGAAAAGAAAACAAAAATATTTTACATATATATCCAAAAATATCCACACATGTTGCCAGCCAGCCAGGATCATCTGCCCAAGAGAAAGCTAATGTCCAGGGATGGCAGGGCTCACAGCAGAATAAGAGTTAATTCAACACAGCACTAAATAGGGAGATGGGACAAAGTTCCCAGATCTACCTCACCATGAATTGAGGGCATGGGGTTTATAAAGATAGTTTGATGGGCAAAAGATTAAGCAATCAGGGTCTGCTGATTGGCTGGTTTGAGGGTGGAACACCAGTTCTTCCGTATGGGCTGCTGTCTACATGGGTCAGTTACTGGAATGAAGAACCTTGAGTGGAGGGTCCAAGACCAGTTGAGTCATTACTTGGTCTCGGTGTGTCCTTTGCTGGAACACAGGACTTAGAAGTTCTCTCAAAAACTACTCCAGAGTAAAGAGGCAAACAGAGGCAACAGTGATTACTATGAAGCAAATGAAGAGATGATGGCTGAGTATTCTCATTATTTTAGCTAAGCCTGCTTCCTCACAGAATTCTGTGGGCCCTTCCTCTAGTTCTCACTTTGTTCCCCTTCATCAATTTGTCAAGGTTCTTCACATGCAAATATGCTTATAAAAATTAGGAAGTAATACTAAAACAACTAC
Organism: Galagoides demidoff; assembly: GCA_963574575.1. Classification (NCBI taxonomy): domain Eukaryota; kingdom Metazoa; phylum Chordata; class Mammalia; order Primates; family Galagidae; genus Galagoides; species Galagoides demidoff. The sequence continues at coordinate 33,566 of CAUYQV010123483.1, read as the reverse complement.
AGTCCTTGTTTCTCCAACTGGTTGAGTGGTCATGGCTGTAATTTATAACCACTTTCTTCCCCTACCCATTCCATATTCCCTTTGCTCTCAGAAAGCACCTCAGGTGGTCATGTTTTATTTCATTTTGTTTTGTTTTTTGACTGCTGGAATAACCCAAACCTTCATCTATTAAGGCCTGTGCCATCAGTGGTTCTACCGGAAATAGCCTATAGTTTTCCATTGACTTTAACCACAGGTCTTGGTAGTGCTGAGGGACTCCATGAAGGAGACATGCTCTTCCTTGCCTCCATTGTGGGGTAGCAGACCCAAGGCCCCTTGGTAGTCAGGATCCATCACCCCAGCAGCACAGGAACTCCCTTCTTTGCCTATAGGTTCACAGGTATGAGGAACCCAAAGCTGCCACAGAGCAGTCTTAAGCTCCAGTGCAACAGAACTGTTGCTGCATCTCCAAGTGGACACAGCATTCCTCCCTGTAGAGCTAAAACCTCTAGAACAGTAATTTTCTGGTGTACTGTGAGAGGATCTTAAGTGTGCAGCCAAAAAAAATTTTTTTTCATAGAGACAGAGTCTCACTTTATTGCCCTTGATAGCATGCCATGGCATCACATAGCTCACAGCAAACTCCAACCCCTGGGCTTAGGCGATCCTCTAGCCTCAGCTTCCCAAGTAGCTGCGACTACAAGCACCCACCACAACACCTGGCTATTTTTTTGTTACAATTTGACCAGGGCCAGGTTCAAACCCGCTACCCTTGGTATATGGGGCCAGTACCCTACGCACTGAGCCACAGGTACCACACAATTTTTAAAGATTATTATTTTCAAGAGAATTTCAAAGCACAGTAAGTATATTCTTTTTTTACACTTTTTTTTTTTTGATCAACATAATTTAAGTGTGCCGTGGAAGTTTAACTATGGGTGCAAGTTTGCTGTGAGACAAGAAAGGTTGAAAAACACTTCTCTAGAACAATAGAGGTTAAGGTCCTGGGGACAGAAAGCAAATGTTTTGCTAGGGAATCATTAGGAGCGATAGTATATAATGCCATGACCATTTGCACTCCTTGTTTTCTGGATTCATGAATCCTGCCTATGGAAGAAACAGAGTCCTATATTATTGCTGATGTAGAGCACATACAGCATGCAAGTGACACCACTCCAGAGCTGAAAGTTATTACCCTGGCCTGCATCGTAACTGAGTCTTCAAAAGGCCAGATGCTTCAGGATGATGGGGAGCAGAGTAAAGCTTATGAACTCCATGAACAGAGGAACATGGCCACATTTATGCATATATTTACTATGAGCTAAGTCCCTTGATCAGAAGCAATCCTCTGAGGAATACCATTAGGGGAGGAAAGGCATTCTGTAAGTCCACAAATGATAGTTTTGGCAGAAGCATTGCATGCTAGGAATGCAAATCCACAACCAGAGTAAATGTCTGTTTCAGTAAGAATAAAGCACTGCCCCTTTTATGATGGAGATGGTCCACAGTAATCCACCGGCCACTGAGTAGCTGGCTGATGATCTTGAAATGGTGCCATATCAGAGACTCAGTGTTAGACATTAGCAAAATGGACACTGAGCAGTAGCTATAACCAGGTCAGCTTTGGTAACTGGAAGTTCATGTTGCTGAGCCCATACATAACCTCCATCCCTGCCACCTTGGCCACTTTGTCCATGAGCTCACTGGGCAATGACAAAATGGCTGGGGAAAGAAGTTGACTGGTATCCACATACTATACTTCTAATTATCATTATCCTCCTCTGTTATGATTACCTTCGTGAACATTCACATGAGACACAAATTATCTTTCTGGGTTTTGCCTATTCAGAGTGGTTTAACCACATACCTCTTCCCCATACTTACCAATTATTAATGATGTTCCACCCAAGCTTCAGACCATCCAGCCAAAGTAATGGCCACAGCCAGAGAATCAGCATAGACTCATACATCTGGCTATTTCCCTTCCCAAGTAAAACAAGCAACCACTGAGAGGATTTCTCTTTACCACTGTCCTTTAGCCATGTCCCCAAAAATGATGGTAGCATTGCAACTATCTACTATAGCATATAGAATCATCTGTACAGCAAGACTAAGTTTTCTCTTCTTTAATCCAATGGACACAGAGAACACCTCACAAAGACAGAGGTACAGGTTTGGAGAGAGAAATTTATGGTGGGGACCGTGATCATCTGGGCCACTTTTTCATGTAACTATTACATGCCTTCAGGAATTGCTTAACTGCAGTCTTATCTGTCCCACTTCTATTTGATAATGGAATGGCACTGTACACTTCCAACTTTGCTTGGTCAAGTCAACAACAGAAAGTTCATGATGCATAGCTAAGGTCACATGGAAACTTAGTGGTCCATGGTTAAGGGTTCTATCTCTACTAAGGCCCAGCAGGAAGCCAAAAGCTGCTTATCAAAAAGATAGTAGGTATCTGTAGAAGATGGCAGGGCTTGCCTCCAAAATCTAAGTACCTTCACTGTCTAATCAGCATGATATTATCAATGTAACAGACGATGTGCTATCTTACAACTTGGGGATGGGAAGTTGATACATTCTGGAAGTAGGAGAGTAAAGGTGTATTGCTGGCATTGCCAGCTGTAATCAAACTGCTTCTAGTGGCTTTTACTAACAGGTATTAAGGGAGAAAAAAAAAGCATTCACCAGCCAGCTCAATAGATGCTATCAGGTACCAGAGGAAGTGCTAATTTGCACAAGCAATGAAACTGCATCTGGAACAGCAGCTGCAATTGGATTCGCCATCTGGTTAAGTTTACAATAACCCACTGCCATTCTCCAAGATCCACCTGTCTTCTGCCCAAGCCAAATAGGAGAATTGAATGGGGATGTGGTAAGAATTACCATGCCTACATTTGTCTGCCTGCCTTGATGATAACATTAATCTCTGAAATCCCTCCAGGAATGCAGTATTTTGGAAGTTCACTATTTTCCTAGGTAGAGACAGTTCTAGTAGTTTCCACTTGAACTTTACCACCATCATGCCATCTCTATATGCCAGGGAACCAATGTATGAATTCTGCCATTTTATGAGTATGTCCATTCTAACTATGCATGCATGCCAGAACTGAAGAAATAACCACAGATGGGGTCAGGGACCCACCAAACTAAAACATCACTGATCACTTAATGGCCATAAGTCCCTACTCTGACTGGTGGACTGAAGTGATGTTTGAGTCTTCTGGAATTAGTATCAGTCCAAGTCTGGCATGCAGTAATCCCCCAAAAGTCTCACTATTTCTTTTCCACAGTGCATAGTCTCCTTAGTAAAATGCTGTGGGTCCATGTGCGGAAGGCTGTACATGGACCCACAGCATGAGAAAGTTTAATAGTATAAAACTTTGGCACTGTAACAGAATCTTCTCTCAAGGGGGCCCAACTTCCCCTTCATCAGAGGGGTTCTGGATCCATAAACTGGCTCAAGCCTGGAAATTGAGGAGCCATGATTTTCTTAGTTTGCTAGAGCTTCCATATAAAATATCACAGACCTGGCTCAGCACCTGTAGCTCAGCAGCTAGGGCACCAGCCACATATACCGGGGCTGGTGGGTTTGAACCCGGCCGAGCCTGCCAAACAACAATGACAACTACAACCAAAAAACAGCCGGGCATTGTGGCAGGGGCCTGTAGTCCCAGCTCTTGGGAGGCTGAGGCAAGAGAATTGCTTAAGCCCAAGAGTTTGAGGTTGCTGTGAGCTGTGGCACCATGGCACTCTACCAAGGGTGACATAGTAAAACTCTGTATCAAAACACACACACACACACACACACACACTGAGGGCTTGAAAGACAGAAATTTATTTTCTCATAGTCCTAAAGGCTAGAAGTCCAACATCAAGGTGTTGGCGGGTTAGTTTCTCCTGAGACACGCTCCTTGGTCACCTTCTTCTCTCTGTGTCTAGATGGCCTCTTTTATGTGCCCACCTGTCCATGGTGTGTTTTCCTCTTCTAATAAGGCTGCCAGTTATATTGAATTAGGGCCCCACCCTAAAGAGCTCATTTAACTTTAATTATCTCTTCAAATACAGTCACAATGGGGGACTAGGGCTTCAACACATGAATGTGGAGGGGACATGATTTACTCCCTAACACTCTATTTGAGTAATTCAAGTTAGTTAGACATCTGTTTCCCTGACCTTGAGCCACTTAATTCAGTTCAAATAAGAATTGTGTAGAATGCCCATCTATTCCTTTTCTAAGGCTGAACCAGCCAATACCATAGGAATCTATGAGTCAGAGTATACTCTGATTGCTGCTTTGATAATTGCATTTCCCACTGTAATTACTAACCTGCATAGAAGAGAGAGCACAGAGCACTGGTGCTGCTCTCACAAGTTCATTCTTCACAGTCATGGTATAAGGTGTGTCTTCTAGACCCGCCTGGAGTGGATGAGTTGGCTTTGTGTGATAAATCCACTCTAACATTCCAATCTCCCTGAGCCTTTAAACACCTTCTTCTACAGAATACCAAGGCAGTTTAGCATTTCAACTGCATTTGGTGTAGACAACCTTTCAGTCCCTGTTTTAGCCGAAGAGAAATTGTTAGAGCCCCATCTAAATCCTCAAGCTGAAAAATTGAATCCAGAATCTCTGCTTAGTGAGCCCACATTAATAAATTTGAATTAGACCAGCTTTGCATTACTTCCCATTATCCCACACCCTTAATGGCCACTCCCACACAGATTGTTGTCTACATAAATTTTTAAAATTATGCAGCTCTTTGGTTGTGGTGCACTTCTTCATGGGTTACACCTTGAACCTCGCCCTCTGTGACTTGAGTCTACTCATAATTTTCAAAGCAAAGAGGGGTGGAATGTGTGCTCTGGGGAGAATTAGTCATATCTTGCCAGGAAACTACGTCAGGGGAGGTCACTACAGATTCCTCAGACAGATGTCCTTGCAGATTCCTCACACAGGTTGGAAGGGTTACTTCTGCTGGCAAAGAAGACCTGGCAGAATTAAGGGACTCAGTATATTCTAGTTCATTGGGATCTTTCTAGTCATGCTTGTTATAATGTTCAGAATTCCATCCCCTCCTACAATTAGTGCTGCTGCTTTAACTAGAAGAAACTTGGTAAAGTTGGGAATTTAATTTTTGGTATAGTGTGGCCACTCCTAGGATAAGACTCAGGGTTTGGCTTTCAGAAATTTCAGCCCCATGAATATAAGAAATAAGGGTTTGGGGCGGCGCCTGTGGCTCAAAGGAGTAGGGCGCCAGCTCCATATATTGGAGGTGGTGAGTTCAAACCCAACCCCAGCTAAAAACTGCAAAAAAAAAAAAAGTTAGAAAGAAAGAAAGAGGGGTTTCTACTATAGAATGAATGCTTATGTATCCTTGTCCCAAATGCTCGTGTTGAAATGTTGGCCTCTAATGTGATGGTGTTAGAAAGTGAGTCTTTGGGAGATGATAAGTTGTGTGGCAGAGCCCTCATGAATGGAATTAAACGAGCCCCAGAGACCATTCTCTTATCAAACAAGCCCCAGAGACCATTCTCTCCACTGGTACCAAGTGAGGACACAGGAGAAGTCTTTCAGTGGATGGAGAAGAGGGCCCTCCCTAGACACCACTTCTACTGTTGCCTTGACCATGGCTTTGCATCCTCCAGAACTGTAAGAAATAAATTTCTGTTGCTCATAGAATACGCATTTGTGGCATTTTGTGATAGAAGCCTGAATAGATCAAGACATTTTGTTTAGGGAAGACTCGAGAGGTTTTAGGTCATTTATTCAGAGCTTGAGCTGGGAATTTCAAGTTCTTAGGTCATCCTTTTGTTTCCCAACATTTCCTAGCCCAGCCAGGAACAAACCAATCATACCTATCATACTCAGATTTGCCTCAAACATTCAAAAGTGCCAAATGCTTGGTTCCTCAGAGCCTTGCCTTTTATACGCATTTCATCAGGGGTATCCAATGACAGAATTTTGTGTATCTCTACGTTACATCATGCCATAGACTATCAGTGCTCTTTGGACCACTGTAAATAGGGTCATTAATACATGTAAAGCTAATCAGGTTGATAAACTAATCCTTAAGATTCTGTTTCTCTAGTCTTAGTACCAAAATCTGTAATAGTCAGGGTTCTACCAGAGAAACAAAACCAAATGCACACACACATTTTATATATATATATATACACACACATACATACAGTTTATATATGTGTAAATATAGTTTACATATATGTACATATTGTTTACATATGTATATATATGTAATCTTACATGATTATCTTAAGACATTCCAACTGACTGGATAAAGTCCACCCTGATTATCAAAGATATTCTCCTTGACTTGAAATCACTTTGGTGTTAACCATACCTACAAAATACATTCCCAGCAACGCCTAATGTTTAATTAAATACCTGAGTACTAGCACCTAATCAAGTTGCCACATAAAACTAAACATCATGCTATTATCTGCCCAGAAAAATCGGGACATTAGAACATGTGACATTTCAAGAAAATGAAGTCCATATGACAGTCCATCATTCCAAGGTACTGCTCTGCCATTGAACTCAGTCTAGGTGATTCTAGAAATAAATCAAAATCCAATAACTGAGATGAAGCCACTGTTGATCTGTCAAAGGCAACACCAGACAATGAGACCTGCATAGCAAGACAGGTAGTCCTTTGAGTACAGGAGCTGGTCACTCAGCAGGTAGGAGTTTAGAGGTCCCTCTGCCCTAAAGTAGTTCCATGGCCTTAAAGCACACTATTTATAGGAGTTCCTTTTTAAAACTATTCCTTAGACAGTTCATACTATGTCATTCGTAAGAATTCTGTTAAATACTTCACAAGACTTTTGGTAAGTGTTCAAGGAAGTAAAACACAGAAAAGTGTGGTTTTTTTAAGCAAAGCAGAAAGAGAAGAAAAGGGCCATTGGTTGAACATTTATTGAACTTTAATACTATGTGAGTCACTTTAATTTATCTTATCCTGAAAATAATCTCGGCAGCAAATATGATTATTTCCATTTTAAGTAGGGAAATTGAGGCTAATAACTGATAGGGCTGAATTTTGCTTTATCAGTCTGACTCCAGACAGGCTTTCCACTACATCTAGTTTTTGTCCAATCAGAATATATCTCCAAGAAATTCAGAGCCCAAGAGCTCAGGAAAAGTAAAAGGAGCCCCTCAAAAGAGAGCTGGAATCTGTTTCACTTCTGCCTGATACTGACTGTCATTTTCAGAAAATAGGTAAGTTATCTTTGGGGGCATCTGATCCTCTTTAACCAGACCAAATTCTCCAAGCATCCTACACCACCACCCCACCAGCAGCCAGGCCCTGACAGTCCCACCTAATATTCACAGGGACTGTGGCATGAGTATGAAAGAAGGCTCATACATTATATTTCTAGACTGTTAGATATTGTAAACCGAGCTAGCAGCTGAGTATGCCTTCACAGTGATCTGGAAGACCAGTTCAAATTTCCCAATCTCAGATTCTTTGGAGTTTCATGTGGGCACATGACAGCAGGACAGAGGAAGTTAGGCTGATTTTCAGCTCAGAATCCACTTCACTTCTGTCTCTACTTCCAGATCCTTCTGGCACCTTAAGGAGGCACACGTGTACATGTGTGCACACTCATCCAACATCTAAACTTTTCCCACATCTCTACTAATAGCCTCCCTTTGGCCACCTCAGGGGCCTGGGAATTCCCTCCTGCATAGGAACATCCCCTCTGGAGGATGGCTTCTAGGAAGAGACCCTGGCAGTGCCGTCAGGCTACTTGGAAAGGGAAGTCTGGGTACTGGGTTGCTGAAGGATGTTCTAGAAGGGATGAGTATGGATTCTGCATAAACATATCTCCCTGCCCTCCGGGTTCTGACATAGCTGTGAAAGATCCAGAAAAGGACTCTCTAAAGCACAGAGAGCCACGTCAGGGACCCCTCTTGCTCTAGTAAAGCACAGCATGAAGACTCAAGATGGCCTCCTGACAAAGAGGATTCCCATGGGCTCAACCTGCCTCCCCTACTGCCAATTCCAGACCCATTAAGACAAAAGATTATTACAATGTTCATTTTACAATAACATATACAAAGCATGAATTCATGGTAACCAGGCCTTAGTACACGCTCAAATAGCTATCACTAGGGGAAATGGTCTCCCAGAGTTTCGCACTGTGATATTTACTGTGGCAATAACAGAGTCTTCCCTACCAACACACGCGCACGCACGTGCGCACACACACACATTCTGCATCAGCAGGTTCTAGAATCTGATAGACAAAAAGGAGCAACAAATAAAAACAATACATTAGATTTACATCACTAAATGGAGAATTTTTCTGTAAAACAACAACAACCAAAAAGGAAAATAAATAAGCCAACTCTGGGCTTTAATTTGTCTGGGTCACAAGGCATAATTTTGAAGTAGGATCTAGGAAGATTCAGAAAAGATTTGGCAGTTTCCTAAATTTCTCTGTACTCCTAGAATGTCAGGGGTTTTCTCATGGCCCCCTTCACTGAAACTAGGAATTCTGGCCCTGAACATTATAATAGACTTCATAGATCAGTTTTTAGTTGGGGGAATGACTCCTACGGATGTGGTATGGAAAGTTGTTTGCCATGCTCACACGTGGAGGTTCTAGGGCTCCTGAGTCCTACATTATTTCCTATGTCTTTTAGTCCCATCAGACATTTTCAGCACTTTTAACGCTTTCTTACTACCTTATCTGAATTCCTTTCACTTTTATTCATGACCTTTTAAACCACATGAGGTAGCCCTTTATTTTCTTTCTTGATAAGTTATGAGAAAGCTTTTATTAGTAAAATCACTCTTTCGTAAGACCCACTTTTGTAAGTAAACCCAACAAGAATTAGAAGCATTACATACAACTTGTGAATTAAAAGATGCTTAGAAACACAATTACAACGAGTTCGTGGGTGTTTTTCCTGGCAAGTCCACTAGGAATTGAAACTAAAATGATTAAATGATTTTTGTACATGAATTTTTATTTCTTTGGGAAGTAAGAGGATATAATGGGAAAAATAAACCACTTGAAATGTCAAGCTCGCTCTATGACAGTGGGTAAAAATATCCATCTGCCCAGAGACCCTGCTCTACCAGGAAGATGGGATAAGACCTACTTAATAGAGCTGTCTTGGGGAAAAATATATATATATTATAGTTCCTGATACTAAGGGAAAAAATTATGAATGTTAGTTTCTTTCCTTTCATTTGGGTACAATTAGTTAAATGGATACTAGACGCTATGGCATGAGTGCTCCTGAAGTCACAAAGACAAGGATTTTTCAATTTTGCTACTTGCCTCACACCTTTGGGCAAGTTACCCACCCTCTCTGAGTCTCAGTTGCCCCATCTATAAAATAGACCCCACTTCAAAGGGTTTTGGTGAGGACCAGAAAGGTCACAAGGGCTTGGTGCCTGTGGCTCAATCGGCTAAGGTGCCAGCCACATACACCTAAGGTGGTGGGTTCAAATCCCCAGCCCAGGCCCGCCAAAACAACGATGGCTGCAACCAAAAAATGGCCGGGCATTGTGGCGGGTGCCTGTGGTCCCAGCTACTTGGGAGGCGGAGGCAAGAGACTCGCTTGAGCCCAGGAGTTGGAGGTTGCTATGAGCTGTGATGCCATGGCACTCTATCCAGGGGGATAACTTGAGGTTCCATCTCAAAAAGAAAAAAAAACTAAAAAAAAAAAGAAAGGTCACGAGTGTAGGAGCTCTTGGAATAGGGACTGACACAAAGTAGAAACCAATGTCAGCATAGCTGAGTACATGGAGTTAAACAGATCAAGTTTCATCCTGAATCAAGTTTCATCACTTCCTGGCTGTGTTATTTTGAGCAAATTAACCTCTCCAAGCATCACTTTCTCGACAGGTACTCTTGAATTAACAATTCCTGCCTCGGCAGTATTTTGTGAGGTTTATATGAATTAATGTACGGAGAGTGCCACATTCAGAATCTGGCAAACAGTTAAGTGTTAATAAACGATAGCAATTATTGATACAATTTAAAAGTGAAATTAAAAGCTGCCAGAGGAAGAAAATTATTCAGTCCCCATGCTGGAGACTTATATAGTTAAACTGAGGAGAAATAGATACCACTCATAATCCAAAAATAATAATCTGGAGGTAATCAAGAGAGCTGTTTCAGGAAACAACTTCTGATGGCTGTAAGAAAACAGGACATGGTGTCCTAGAATAATTGCTGAACTGGGTGAGTCTTGCCAATTCTTCTATTAAAACACCTGTCACCTTGAATGAAACAATAAAAGCTCATTAAGTCCAAAAACTACGTGATTTCTCCCTGCATACCTGTCTCCGAGCCTGGCACATGATGACTACTAAGTAATTTTTAAATAAATGTTTCTAGCTCTATAGGCCTGCATTCCCATCAGAACTTAGTGCCTCGCATGCATGGATTGCTTAGTGCCTGTCTGTGCTCTTCGCATCTGAAATAGAATCTGGTACACAGTGAGTCTGCCAAAAGTCTTGAACAATAAGTGAATTAAATTGATATCAACTAACCTAATGGAATTAGAGAAACTGGCAGCACAGCATTTTTTTATGTTATCAGACTCCTCAGAAGCATGCAAATCCCACCATTGTATTCTTTTGTTCACGTGTCTATCAGTCAAATGCTGAGCCGCTGGGCTGTACATGTTACTACTCTCTCCTCCTGCTGTTACAACAAGCATCTCCTGATAGCCTGTACCTTTCAGCAAGCTGCTGCGCGCTGCGATCACACCAGATAAGCCCAAGTGATAATAATAAGGCTAATCTTGCAGAGATTAAGCCATAGCAGCCCATGAATGGAGGATATGGGGATGTCAGAGGCAGTGATGTACCGTGAAGGGCTCAGAAGAGAAGCAGGAGGAAAGGAAGATGCTGGCGACAGATGCTAGCTCCAGGAGAACTTGTCTGTTTCCCTGGCCCAAAAATCAGAAGAACAGCCCATGGGGTTAAGACTTGTGGTAGAGAAAGGCCTAAAACAATGGGAGGACAAGGCTTCTTCATTCAGAATCTTGCCTTTACAAATAATAATAAAAGTTACTTTTTAAAAAATCACCTTAGTTGCTTTGACAAGCCATCTCTTCCAATCGGTGGTCCAGCCTTCCTTCCCCTCCTCCTCCCCTCATGGCTGTGTCTAAATTCTAGGGAGGAGAATAGTGTGGCAGCAGAAGAGGCTGTCTGGACCTTGCCCATTACCAGCCCACTGGAGTCAGACCTGTCCCTGTCCCCAGCTAGTCCCTTCTCTTCCACCTACATCACTCAGCACAGCACTGGCCCTTGCTCCTGACCACAAGGCCTCCTGTGTCCTGCTGTCCCTCATCTTCCCTGCCTCCCTCTCTGGCAGTGGGAGATATTGCTGCTCTTACATCATGCCCAGGGGACTCTCTGTGAGGCTGGGAGAGTGAGGCTGTCTCAGGACCACCGAAAGGACATCTGGTGTAGCCATCTCTGTGAGTGGGCCCTAACATCTCTGAATCTCTACCTGAGTTGGGAACTTTAGATTTCAGGCTTTTTCTCCACTTGTAGGTCCTCCAACCCTAACTGGGGTTTATGCAAACCTCCTTCCCCTGGCTGCCCAGCTGCAGGGCTTAGAGCCCAGTGTACATCCATCCCTCTCTACCTTCCTTTCCAGGTCTCTCCTCAGCCCAGCACTCTGGTACTAGGAAGCTGGTAATTTCTCCTTTACTGCTGACTTCCCTCAGGCCTTAAGACTTTGACACTCGGAAGCCTAAAATCTGGCTACTTTCTTAGGTCTTCTATTATATCATTCCCTTCGGAGGCCATGGTGATGCTCTGTAGGGCAGCGCCCCACACTGGTCATAGTATGAGAAAACACAGGGCAAGCTGCACTCTGAGACCTATGCAGAAACTCTCCCCAGGAGCTCTGACCGGCTCTGGTGACAGCATATAAGGTCCCCAGTGGCCTCCCACTGAGTCTTCTCTGGCTCAAGTCTCATTTTCTTTGTCCCACAAAACAAAGCACTTCAGAAAGAGCCCAGCTGAAAGATGTCTCAAAAGCAGGAGGTTAAGGATGATGTGGCCATGTTGATGCCACTCAGGAGTCCTGACAAGGACTCTTGAGCCCAGACTGGAGACTACAGATAAGGTTCTGAATCTTGTGCTGTGGTCAGGGACGGGGGGTAGGGAGCCCACCAGATCTGGGGTGATGCTCGGGTGGGCAAGATGGGGACGTGGTCACATGGAGGCAGCCAGAAAATTAGAAATAGGAAGCAGAGTTCTGAGCCTGAGGCTGGGAAAAACCCCTGGGTGGCTTGACACAGCCTTTCTAGTGTGGGCAGAAAGAGCTGCAGTTCTGAAGGCATGTTTGGAGGTCAGACAACTGTGGGTCACATCTCGGGACTTCTCCCGACCTGAACTCTTAATCTCTTAATCTCTAGTACTGCCTCTTTTTCCTTATTTCTATCATGTGGGAAACTCTCTCCCCAACTCCAAGTTGTTAAATTTATCTCATATACACATACACAGATCCCACACACAACCTATACACACAGAATTAGTCACCTGGTCAACCAGGGCCCTCTCTCTTCAGTGACTCAGCAGCTCCACAGATACCTGGGAAGGTTAAAAGAGCTTCCTCTGGGTTTCTGGCATCAAGAGATCAGTTTGGCTTCCGGGATGAACATGGTCCCTTTGACTCTCTTCATCCTTTCTCACATTACCTCATCCCCTTAAAGAAAAAGAAACTCTTTATTTTACTCCCTGATAGTCACAAGCCTTAACTAGAAATGAAGCACCAAAGCTATCACTTTTATTTAATGAGTTTTCCTAATTATCCAGGAATTAGGGGCTGGGGGCTCAGTTATTACATTCGAAATTCAGGATGTTCTTTATTTACTTTCTCTATTTTTTTGTTCCTAATGAACAGCAAGAAGTTGCATTGTGCAGTGAGCAGAGTGCTGGACTGGGATATGAAGAGGCAGAAGATCTGAGAGGCAGGCTGAGCTCTGCCATCTCAGTCATTCATACCACCGACTTGCACATGGACACACTGGACTGGTTTGGTGGTTCCAAAACTGACTAACCGTCAGAATCACAACAGCAGCATCTGACCATCTCAGAACTTACTGAATCAGAGTCTCCAGGACTGATGCCCAGGAATCTCTGTTTTTCAAAGCTTTCCAGGAGATTCTTAAGATCAGTCAGGTCTGAAAACCATTGACCTCTATGCATAAAACCCAAGCCACTTCAGCTTCAATAATCACCTTCCACTGAATCTGCATTTTAGTAAGTACCATCATTATAGATCCTGCTGCTAGTGAATGGGGTCCTTCAGTATTTATAGCAACCAAAGCATATTGGAAGGTTCCAAGTGGTCTATCGTATAAGAAATGCCTTATCGCATGGAAGGTATACTGAGGTATTCTCAGAAACTTGAGGGCATATGTGAGGCTAAAAAGTTTCTCAAGAGGGATTCTACTATCATATCCAGCTGGCCAGAATCACCTTTTAGAAAACCATTTTGTACTTTGGAGGACATAGAACATCCCTGATTTCTATTCCCTAGATACTGGTAATACCTACAGATTCACTGTCCCTATCAAAGACACTTCCCACCTGAGGAAACCACTGCCCCACTCAGTGTGGGGAAATGAGTAATAATAAATTACTTCTACTTACAGGAATATTGTGAGAATTAAATGAACAAATTCATGTGAGGCACTTACCACAATGCCTGGTCCTAAGAAGTATTCAATAAATGGTAACTATTATCACTATTATTATTATTAATCCATGGATTATTTCCAAATAGATGAAAACTTTAAAATCCTATGCATATGATTTATATATATATACATAATTGAGATGCAAATTGGGTAAACACTTAGCCCAGGTAATCACTCTAGTGATAATGGGTGCAAATGGAATTTTCAGTAAGGCGCCTTGGTACATATTAATATCATAATTTATATTAAATTTTTCTTACTATAATTTAACCTCTTTCCTATTTCCTCTGCCCTCCTTTACAATTAAAATAATTGCCTTTCACCTTGCCTACTGTATTTGTGTATATATACACACACATATACATATATATATTTGGTTCAGAAAGGCCTTCTAAAGAATGTCAACCTGTTGAAAAACAAAACCTATTTTCTCTCTTCTAAGATTTTTTATTCTTGTCCAAACCATGTTTGTGACTTCATATCGTTCACATTACCTAGACAATCACTAAGCTTTTTTGTTTCCTCTTGGTTGTTTTCAATATAAAAATTGGTAGGGCTTCCACCGATTCTACATGCCCAATTGAATGGCCACACAGTCTACTCACTCCCCTGTGCCCAGGGCAGGGAGGGGTAACTTAGAAACAAGCCACGCCTGTTCTCTAGGAACACTGACACCCTGCTCCGTAATCATCTCTCCCAAACCAACAGCCCAGTCCCTCTCAAATTATTCTTATAAGTGGAGTCAATAGACTGTTTGTTTTTTTTTAACAAACTTTTACTTTTGCACACCCTGAAACAAGTGCTTTCGCCGTGGTCCTAATAATCCTCAACTTAAGTAAGGAAATAGGAGGCTTAAAGAGGTTCCCTGATTTGCCCTAAGTCACAAAGAAAAAAGGAATACAGCAGAAGAATTCCCCGAAGCAGTGGGTAGGGGCAGGAGGAAGACTATATATCAGTTAAAAACTAGGCACTGAATCATCGAAGGTGAAACACAGAGTGAAACTGGGGCAAGCCATTTACTCCCATGAGCCTCAGTTTCCTCCTCTGTAACAAGGTGATAAAACAACCAGCCTTGCAAGGTTGTTGTAAGGAAAAAGAATGTAGCTGGAGTATTCTCTCACTGCCTGGCTTCTGGGAAAGGTTCCATTTATCATCTAATTTTTAAAAACTATAATCTGTTATTAAAGTAGTTTTATCACTCCTTTTATAAATGAGGAAATTGAGATTCAAATTGGGTAAACACTTAGCCCAGGTAATCACCCTAGTGATAATGGGTGGAAATGGGATTTTCAGTAAGGCACCTTGGAACATATTAATATCATAATTTAAACTAAATTTTCCTTGCTATAATTTAACCTCTTTCCTATTTCCTCTGCCCTCCTTTATAATGAAAATAATTGCCTTTCACCTTGTCTACTATATTCGCACATATATTTATAATTATTTCTCCCCTAAGCCTTCTTGACCCACGGCTGAACACGTTCAATTCTCTTACCTTGTCCTCAAGGGTCTTATTTTTAAAACATTTCATCATTTTTGTTACTCTCTACTGAGCTTCCCTGGGAATCTCACTATGAGGGAATGTGTTTCAAATTGCATCACTCATGGAAGAGAATTCTAGGAGAAAAAAATGTGAGGCCAATACTGAATGTTCACAAGGGCCTTCACATCTTCAAGTGACTTTGTCTCATTAATGGATTGCCATGGATGCTCTTTTAAATTTTGCCCCCAAGGATCAAGAAGAGAAAATCCAATAAGTAGTAAAACACTGTAAGTGGGAATCACCACTGCATATGTTTGCATTAGGCCAGATATTTAATACATAAGTGTCAGATGAGGAAAAATGCAAGCACATTAATAGGCAGATTCCACTGTAATCTTTTTACCACACTTGCACTCAAGATTGGCTCTCAAGTGTAAAATCAAAGTGAAAAACAGTAAAAAGAAAAAAAAATCACTTGCTCAGAGCAAAACACACATTTAATAATCAGAAGAGAGGAATTTTCATGTTGAAGTTAATGGAAATATCTCAGGACTGAGCTAAGGAGACTTTAATACTGTGTTTAATATCCTAGAATGGCTTTGTATTAGCTATGTGGCCTTAGGCAAATTACTTAACCTTTCTGAGTATCAGTTACTTCTTCTGTAAAACAAGAAGCAATAGGACTGGCCTGTTTTAAGGACTGAATGACACATGGATATAACGTAACATCTGGGACACAGTAAGTATGCAGTCAATGGTTATCATTATTATTGTTGCTTTAAGTATTTTCTAACAGATGGGGAAGGGCAAAGCACATGAGGGATAGAGAAGGTTTACGTGTTTTCCTAAGCTATGAATCTTCACCCTTATCCTTCACATGTTTCCTTCAACCTCTTTACCTACGACTGATAAACCTAATGAGTGATGACATGAATTTAAAAAGCAAGGTATCTGAGAGGAAGCAGCCACCATGTTCCCTTTATCATGCTTAAAGAACGCACACTAATCTCTCCTGTATTCTCATCTTATCACCTTGAAGTTCAATGACTGGGCGCTAGACAGATGCATTCAGCTTTAGAAGCAGGACTTGTCTTGCATCAAGTCAAGTTCAGTGTGAGTTGGGCCATTACAGAGCTCTGTCCAACGTGAAGTCCCTAATGGATCTTATTATAAGATGACATCATCTCTATCTTGCTTCCACAGACAACTCCTACAATGCCGTTTTCTGAGACTCTAGAGTGCAATCCACACATTTCCTGCCTGCCAAGAAACTCAGCTCTTTCCTCCCTCAAGTTGCTAACAGAATTGGATATTCTACTAGGTTGGGCAACACCTCATTCCTTGACCAGGACCTGCCCCCTAATCACATATCTTAAAAGTATTAAAAAAGTCACAAGGCGTTTACATTGGTAATCCCGCTGTCTTGTTCCATACGACATTCTTAACATTCGCTGGCAAGGTTAAAGAGAAAGTAATGAGAAATGTAAAACACAGGAGAAAAGTCCTTCCAAACATCTGAATCATTAGGGTACTCTCTTTAAAGCCTCTTCTTTTGTTTGTAATAAAGATTAGATTCCCAATTTTTTGTCATATTAAAAAAGCAATTTATAGTCGTTGTGGAAAAATCAATACAGAAATGCAAAAAGAAGGAAATAACATCCACAATTTTATATACAAATGGGGAATCAAAGAAAATCCCTGATTAACCTTAGGGTGATTCATTAGATACACATATGTAATTGCTGTACGTGTCAAGACAAAGGGGGGCATCAAAGGTGCTAGCCAAATGTGGCAATTTTGCAATTGAGTGAGGAGGGCAGAGATGAACTTGGACCTTCCCCTGGGACAGGATGCAGAGGACTGAACCAGTAGACACTACTTTGTCAGATTTTTTTTCTACACAGTAGTCTCTATGTGACTAGGTAAGCTCACCATGGTTAAAGCCCCCTGCAAGAACACCCTTGTAGGAAGCAGTGCCTGGGAGCTGAAGTGACCCACAAAAGCACAACACCATTGGTCCTCCCAATTCACCTCCATGGCATGATAAAAGCAATACAACCAACAAAGATCTCGTCCAGTGTTCCAGAGGTGGCCAGCAAGGAGAACCTACAGCAGGGCAGGAAGCAGCCATCAGCGGCCAGGAAGAGCAAAGGTTCTGTGTGCAGTGATGTGGGGTGAGAGCAAACATGTGGGACCACCTCCCTCTTTTCAAAACCAAAAATGAAAATACTGAAAGGATATCATATTTTGAAATTGTAAAAAGAAGCTAAATCCATTTACTACCTAAATGCAGCCTCGGCACTGACTATGGCCTGACCCAGTGGCCAGTGCAAGTGTCTCGCACACAGTTTAAACTAAAATCCCACTGTTTTCTGAAAATGTTAAGTGAATGTTCTACAGTACTGCAGTAGGTGGTTTCCAAAGATGGCACCATCGATCCCTTCCCTCTCTGTATGCACATGCTGTTTCTCCCAGCAAAAGACAGAGGCTTTCTCTGCTTTCTTAAATTTGAGTGGCTTTGTGACTTGCCTTGACCAACAGTATGCAGTAGAAGTGACACTGTACCAGTGTGGGTGTCTATGGCCCCTGAATAAAAAAACACCAAGAGGGTACCTAGGGGCAGATGAAACTGGGTTTACTGAAGGGCTGCAAGGGGGAAGAAGGCTCAACATAGGGAGCTGAACAGTGTCTCAGGAAGAGGCAGCTGGAAAGGACTCCTTTAGAGCACTGTAGCAGATGATTTGGAGATTTCAGGGAAGTAGGGCTTTGTTTTAGAATGGACGCTGTCAGGAAATGGATATAATGTGATGATCAGGCATCTTAATTTTTATCTATAAAGGCAAAAATAATACAATAAAGTGTATGTTATAACTAGTAAAGAGATAGAAGTCTTTCATACTAGCCAAAATATGGAAGGATTTTTTTTTTAACTTAGCTCAATCCTAGTCATAGAATAACCTTGTCTGATGTTCATCCTCAGTGAAAATGTTTATGTTTAACAGGAAAAATCATCATCTAGCAGTGATTGCCAGGAAAGCTCCCAGCAACACCAGCGTGAGCTGAAAGTATCCAGTCAGGTCCCAATGTCAAAGTTGTTTCTCTTTTGGGAGAGCATAAACCTTAAGAAGTCTGACAAATTCCAGTGTCACTTGGGACAAACCAATTACAATGTAAGAAGTCCACTTACTTTGAGATCACCAGACTAGATTGAATGCCAAGCTAGATATGTGGACAGACCATACCCAGGAAGACCATGAAACCCAGCTGATAAGAAAAACTATCAATCAAATGGCTGCAATCAAGCTACCCCACCAAGCCCCTTTCGAGCCATCTCAGCTGAAACCTCAGAGATCATGGAGCACAGACAAGCTTTCCCAGCTGCAATCTAATGGAATTCCTGTTCCACAGAACCCTGAGACATAAAGTGGCTATTGTTTATCGCCACCAAGCCTTGAGGTAATTTGTTCCACAGCAAGAGATAACTGAAACAAGTAACAAGTACTAGTTCATTAGTCAGGGATCTGCCAAGAAACAGGCTCAAGAGGATACACACACACACACAAACTCATATTTATACATATATGGAAGTAGATTTATTATAAGGAATTAGCTCACAGTATTATGAAGGCTAAGAAGTCCCATGATCTTCCCTCTATGAGCTAGAGACCTAGGAAAACTGGTGGCGTAATTCAGTTTGTGTCCAAAGCCCTGAGAACCAGGGGGCCCAGTGACGTAAGCCAAGTCTGAGAGCAGGAGAAGATGGGATGAGCTGTACCAGCTCAGACAGCAAGGTAGGAGCATAAGGAGGGAGGCGAATTCCTCCTCCCTCTACCTGATCTCATCTGGCCCTCCACAGATTGGATGGTGCCCACCCACATTGCAGCAGGCCATCTTCTATACTCTATTCACCAATTCAAACGCCAACCTCTCCTAGAAACACCCTTACAAACCCAGAAATAATGTTTACCTGGGCAGCCATAGTCCAGTTGACACCTAAAATTAATCATTACAGTTGGTAAGACAGTCCTTACTTCACCCAATTGAAACTAAAGAGTTGGACTCTGAGAAGATCATCATTTAAGTTTCAAAGATTCATCACAGGTTGATGCAAATAATCATTCTCTCATCTTTATGCTTTAAGAACAAGTGTTAGTAATGCTGTGTCCTCCTAAAGAAAAGTATATCTATATATTAGATACTATACTTCTGAAGATCTATAAAGTCACTGTGATAACACCAAGCAAAATGAAGGCTTCTAGTAACCTATTGAAAACCACCCCTGCCCATCCCAAAGTGCAGAGTCTACATTATCTCCAGAGTTGCTGTGGAGTTTTCTATTTCAGTACAGAACAGCCCTAGGAGGCAAATCTGAAGTGTTCTTAGGGATCACACTAGAAACTGGAATAAATTATTAGACCTACCATGACTGGGTAGGCCAGTCATGATTGGGCCTTTCCCAGAGCTGAGCTGGAAATGCCAGTATCTGCTGAGCCTGAGTTCCCAGGCTTGACTCCATAGGCCAGCGCCTATTCATCAAATCAAAGCCAACACCCCGCTCCATGGGAGGGAGAAACCCCTCCCAGAGCCTCAGGGGAGACTGCACTTTCAACAATTATTATTTTCAGCACCAGAGCCCCACATGGCCAACAGAGAGCCATGGGGTTTCTAGTTAACCATCAGCTGGAGTGTCAGTTGTAATAAATGCTGGTGATAGCTGGGTTCTAATTACAGCAGAAATAAAGGAAAATAACACAGGCATATCTCTCAATAGTAGGTTGTGTTTGCAATAGGGGCTTTTGTCTATTAGACAAATGAGTTATATAAGTAGCAAAATGTAAACTAGGACAAATTTCTACCACTTCTTTGTTGCCATTTCTTTGCTTCCCTTCACCCTTGCTGGGTTCCAAAGGCATGACCTCTGCAAAGATGTGTCTCTCTTTGCCCTGCCTACCTGCCCTAGCTCAGAATAGTCTGGTAGAAACATAATTCCAGCCACATATGGAATTTTAAATATTCTAGTAGCCACATTAAAGTAAAAAGTAACAGATACAACTGGGGCTCGGAGCCTGTGGTTCAAGTGGCTAAGGCGTCAGCCACATACACTTGAGCTGGCGGGTTCAAATCCAGCCCAGGCCCACCAAACAACAATGATGGCTGCAACCAAAAAATTAGCCAGGCGTTGTGGCAGGCGCCTGTAATCCCAGTTACTAGGAAGGCAGAGGCAAGAGGGAATTGCTTGAGCCCAGGAATTGGAGGTTGCTATGAGCTGTGATGCCACAGCACTCTACCCAGGGTGACAACTTGAGGCTCTGTTTCAAAAAAAAAAGATATAATTGGTTTGAGTGATATTTTATATTTAACTGGGTATGTCTAAAATTTTATCAGTTCAACATGTAATTAATATAAAAATATTATTGTGATAGAAATCTGTTTTACGCCTACATACAGCACTTCTAAATTCAAACTAGCCACATTGCAAGTGTTTAATTGCCATATGTAACTATGACTATCATTTCCAACAATACTTCTCTACTTAATTGAACTTATCTGTCTAGTGTCCCATTCTTTCAATAATTAGCTGATAACTCTGCCCTATAAATTAATACAACTATAAGATAGAAAGTACCTTCAATGCAATATATTGGCATTATCAAAGTTATAGAATGCCTTGATAAGAACTTGCAGAATTACAGCAATCTGTAAAGTGCTCCTAGTATTCCTCAAATCACACGGGTGTTTTCCCACATACAATTTCATTGCAAAGGTAAAAATAAGAAGCATAAGAAAAAATGTACAGAGTGCAGAACTGATTCTGATTTGATTTAACTTCAAGGTAATTTCCATTTCTAGAAGGATTTGCAGAATAATAAGTAAACACATCACTGAGAAAAAAGGAGGACCACCTGTCTAGGTTATAACAGTGACGTGCTTTCCCACTTTTCTAAAAAATCCTTAGGAAATTCTTCAGAGCCAAATGGCAATCATCTGTAAAAAGGCATAAATTTAAAAAGTCAAAATAAAAAGTATAGAAGACATTGTTTGGCTGTGAAAAGAACACGGATTCCAGAATCAGCTAAACCTGGAGTTACACTGTGAACTTGGGCAGATACCTCTGTGATGCCAGTGTCCTCAGATTGTGGGAAATACCTTTTCCCTTGCAAAGTCACAGGGATTTGAGTTGCCTAATACCATATGGGCCCCTGGGTAGACAGAAAGTATTTACTTACACATTGTTCTAGAATGAACATCAATAATCTGATATAAGCAGCTGCTGCCTTGGTCTGTGAAAGCCCCAAGAATGAGACAAGTAAGTCTATTCTAGCCAAAATACTGTCCCAGGAACGTGCCAACCCAGTTGCTGACTATGGCAGGTACCCATCTTCCTGTAGGACATCCTGGCAAAGGTAGTTTCAGAAAGGTCAGCTCACTTGGAGCAAACAAACTTTTTTCAGACATAAATCTAGCTCTAGGAAACAGTATTTTCTGGTCAAGGAACACAGCCAACACATGACTATTTTGCTAATGACACAAACCTTAGCATTTCAGCCCACCGGTCAGGAGTTCATACCTTGTCCAATCAGCTATGGTCTTGCTGAAAGTGGAATTCTGAAGCTGGCTACCACTCGGCTGGATGTGTTGGGCAGACAGTCCTCTACAGAATGCTTAATATGGTCCTGTGTGGCTTAAGGACAAGGATACATTCTGAGAAATGCTTGGTAAGGCGATGCCATTGTTATGCAAAACTTCATAGAGCGTACTGACACAGACCCAAATGGCACAGTCTACAACACACCTAGGCTATGTGGTTAGGCCTGTTGCTCCTAGGCTACAAACCTGTACAGGATGCTACTGTACTGAATACCATAGGCAATTATAACACAGTGGTACTACATATTTGTGTATTTAAAGATATGTAAACATAGGAAAGTACAGTAAATATATGGTATAAAACATTTTTAAAAAATGGTTCATCTGTACAGGGCAGGACTAGAAGTTGCTTGGGGTGAGTCAATGAATGAGCTGTGAATGAATGTGAAGACCCAGGACATTACTGTCCACTACTGCAGATTTTATAAACACCATACACTTAGCCTACACTAAATTGATAAGTTAATCTTAGTTTACTGTAACATTTTTACTTTATAAACTTTTAATATTTTTCAACTTTTTGACTCTTTTGTAACAACAGCTGAAAATACACAAACACTGCAGAACTATACCAAAAAAATTATTTTCTTTATATCCTTATTCTATAAGCTTTTTTCTGTGAATCTATTAATTTTTTTTAACTTTTCAAACTTTTTTTTTTGGAGACAGAGTTGCACCCTATTTCCTGCATAATGGTGTCATAGCTCACTGCAAGTTCAGACTCAGGCTGTGGGCATCCAGCTGCCTCAACCTCCAGAAGCCGCTGGGATTACAGGTGCTTGTCACCACACTCGGCTCGGTTTTTCATTTTTTTAGGAGTCGGGGTCTCACTTTCACTCAGGCAAGTCTCTAACTCCTGCTCTCAAGCAATTCTCCCTCTTCAGC
Organism: Galagoides demidoff; assembly: GCA_963574575.1. Classification (NCBI taxonomy): domain Eukaryota; kingdom Metazoa; phylum Chordata; class Mammalia; order Primates; family Galagidae; genus Galagoides; species Galagoides demidoff. Next base: position 10,866 of record CAUYQV010123483.1, on the reverse strand, counting down.
CTCACACAGTGCTGGGATTACAGGCGTGAGCCACCATGCCTGGCTCAAACTTTTTTATTAAAAATTAACACAAACCCACACAGCAGACTAGGTCCACACAGGGGCAGGGTCATTAAGATCACTGTCTTTGGCTCGGTGCCTGTGGCTCAATCGGCTAAGGTGCCAGCCACGTACACCTAAGGTGGCAGGTTTGAATCCCCGGCCCGGCCTGCCAAACAACAATGATGGCTGCAACCAAAAAATGGCCAGGCGTTGTGGTGGGTGCCTGTGTTCCCAGCTACTTGGGAGGCGGAGGCAGGAGACGCACTTGAGCCCAGGAGTTGGAGGTTGCTATGAGCTGTGATGCCATGGCACTCTACCCAGGGGGATAGCTTGAGGCTCCATCTCAAAAAAAATAAAAATAAAAAAAGATCACTGTCTTCCACCTCCACATCTTGTTCTAATAGAAGGTATCGTGGGGCAAGAACATGCATAGAGCTGTCAATTCTATCTGTTTCCTTCCTTCCTAAGGGACCTACCAGGGGATGTTCTGCAGTTAACTTATTTTTAATAAGTAGAAAGAATACAATCTAAAATAATGATAAAAAGTATGGTATAGTAAATACATAAGCCAGTAACATAGTTGCGTATGATTGAATATTATGTGCTGTACGCAATTGTATAGATTTTCACACCACTGGCAGTGCAGTAAGTTTGTTCACAAAGCATCGCCACAAACACAAGAGTAATGTGCTGCATTGCCTAACAATGTTAGTACGTTACAATTAGGAATTTTTCAGCTACATTATAATCTTATGGGACTACCATGTAACATGTAGTCTGTTGTTGACCAAAATATCATCCTGCAACGTGATTGTAGGTCACACGTCACAGAGGAGACAACCACGGCTCAGAGAGGGTAAGTTACCTGGCCAGTCATACCCTGCTTCGGGGACTGTGTCTAGTTGCTGCCATGTGGCTCAAGTACCCAGTCCACCTCCTGTGTTTTTAAAAAGAGCTATGAAGACTGGTCGGATGAAAAATGACAGGGCCAAAGGACTCTAAGAATCAAGCTTGGTCTCCTGTACGTTAGTTCCCAGCCTTGGCTATGAATTAGCCTCACCTGGAGGGCTTTTACAATCCTAGCTCTCAGGCCATCCCTGCCACCCAGACCAATTCAATCAAACACTGCCCCTTGGTCAGTCAGCTGTGCAGTCAAAAAGTGAGAGCCCCAATCCAAAGAAGCCCTTCTCGGATTCTAATTTACACAAAATCGCCTAGAGAACTTGTTAAAATGCAGATTCAGGCTCATTGAGTTTTAAATTGGCCTGAGATTCTGCATCTTCAAAAAGTTCCCACATGATACTTCTGATCTAAAGACCACGGAAGAGCACAATTTGAGAAGCCAAATACCACTATGAGGTCACCCAAAACTTCCGGGAAAGCTGTTTTAAGGAAATCAATAATGGTCTTGAGTTAGTTGTTTCTCATGTGCTGGTTAGAAATGGTTGCTTGTAAACTGCCTTTAAAATATGACAATTGGTAGTTTCAGGAAGCTTCTTTCCCCCAACAGCTACAATGCAGGTGAATTTCATGATTTGTTCCTACAAGGGATGGGATGGCTTAGTGGTAGGAAGCATAGAGACAGGGGTCAGATATCTTGGTTTGGAAACCTGCCACCGACACTTAACATCCGTGAACTGTGGACAATTTTCTAAACTGCCCTGTGCCTCATATGTAAATCTGAAATAGAGTGCTATGGATATTAAATGAGTTGACACATGTAAAAGACTGAGACCAGCGCCAGGCACATTGTGAGAGCTCGGTAAGTGTGAGTTTATTATTTTTCACTGAGCATTTCTGATCTTTCTTAAGCTGCAAAGGTCAAGGTCTGTGGAGTGCTACCCCCCGGGTTCAAACCCCACCTCCACTCACATTACTAGTGTGGCTGGGACAACCTGCTTTACCCAATGTACAAATGGAAATAATCACAGCACCTGCCTCTCAGGGTAAATTATGTGCAATGGACTCAGAATAGGGCCAGACTAAAGGCAAAGTGTTTATGATTGTTGTCATTATCATTATTACTGCCCTGCATCAGGCACTGGGGAGGCAGAGGTAAATAAAAAACTCCAAGCGTAGCCCTTGTTGAAGCTAAAAAGAAATCTCAGATGTAAAACCTTTGATTTAATGGGGTTTTACAGCATCCAGTCATCCTTGAAGAGCAAGGAGGAAAAAGGAAATTTCGTCAGTTAATATCTCCCTGGATCTAGACTCATTCTCTCAGTTTATAGCAGTTATTTTTACTCTTTGCTTTAGGCTTCTCATTTGCTTAAAACTGATGACTTGAAAAGGGAAATTCATCCGCCTTCCCTCCCCAGGCTGGCAGTCCACTGCCACAGCCATGACAGTGGTTTACCACTACTCTATCAGCACTGATTTTGACAGGCAGAAGCAGGGGTCTACTGTCTGATGCCTTGACTTTGACAGACACATTCTCCTGAAAGAGCAGCTTCTGGTCTCACATCTTAAGATCTGTATTCCCTGGTCCAGCTAGAACAAAACCTTCCAAATACACATCAGACAAAGATTAGACTCCTATTTATGTAAGTAATTGCCTGATATTACCGGGAAAAAAATTCAGTTTATCACAGAGTTACTAAATAGTAATTATTAATACATATGAGTGTGTTCCCTAAGCACCAGTGCACTTTTTCTCTATAATAAATCTGTTTATTATAGAGATTTGGGGAATGTCACTCCAGATTCCTGGGAATATCTGTTTTCTACACAGCATGCTGGAATGTCTCTCCTTCAGGTACAGGAGTGCTAAGACAATAATTCTTGTGATAGAGATTAATGCAAATGAAGGTTATAAAATAGACATGGTTGGTATTATTTGCATTAGTTAATACACACAGGTTCACTTTTTAAGTTGACAAAAATATTGACTGAAAGAAGCTGGAAATACTATGTGTAAGCTGAAATTTCAGAATTTCCATATTAGTTTCTTAGGGCTACCATGACAAAGTATCACAAATTTGGTAGCTTAAAACAATAGAAACTTATTCTCTTGCAGTTCTGGAAGTGAAATTTTTAAAATCAAAATGTGGTAGGGTCATGCTCCTTCTGAAAGCTCAACAGGGGCATCTGGCCCTGGGCTCTTCCAGCTTCCAGTAGGTCCAGCATTCCCTGGCTCCTGGCCGCACCACCTCAATCTCTGCCTCAGTCTTCAGATCCTCCCAAGTCTCTCTTTTGTGTGCCTCTTAGAAAGACACCTATGTTAAACAAATGCTTTGGGAGCCCAGTGTCCTCAATTACCATCCTGCCCCAGGCCCCAGAAGACCAAACAAAAGGAGAATGGAGTCACCTGTCCTTAGTGCCACATAATTAAACTGAACTCTGAAATGGGACAGTCTTCCCAAAAAATGATAGATTCCAGTCAAGCTGAGTCAGCACGATAAAGAATGTGCCTTTGTTTTTATCCCATAAGGAAAATAACTTTGATATAATTGATGCTCATTTTGTCCCTGATTCTGCTTTCTGCAGCCCTTTTCTTTTATAAAGAAAGCTAACCCTTCCTCTCTCAAAAGCTGAACCCAACCCAGCCAAGCCAAGAGTTATTTTTGCACAAATGGTTTACTCCAGACAGAAGCATATGCCTCATAAAGCTAATGAAGCCTCAGCTTCAGGGCCCTGAGTAACAAGGCACTCTTTCAAGGGGGCTGCAGGCATTTGATATCCATAATCTGTTTGTTTTTTTTTCTTAAAGAGGACTCCCCATATTGTAGATGCTCCAGGCCTCAAAAACTTGCATCTGCCCTATCTTTCATAGTGTATCTGATGGCAAGAATAATTTTATAGAGTATATAATAAAGGCTCAATATATATTAGTCAAAATACTATAACACCCATTATGCATCAATACCAGACACACACAATCTTTGCCCTTAGGATGTCTGAAGTATAGTAGAAAACAGAGATATTAACAAAGTGATCACCAAATGAGTGTACTGTCATGACTCAGTTAAATGCTACATGGTTTTAAGATGGGACGGTGGGGAGATCTGATGTTGACAGATATTTCTATAGAAGCAATAGTGGAGCTGAGGTCTGAAGACAGTAAGAATTGGGCAGATGGGAGAGCATGGAAGTACTATAGATGGAAAGAACGTGGTGTGTCCAAGAAAGTGAGAGAAGATAAATTTGTTGCAGCACAGAGACGAAGGAGGATCCAGGTATAAAGTTAGCCTGAGCAGGCAAACCAACGTCACAGCATCCACAAGTCACGGGAGGGTCTTCAGCATGTATTACGAGAACAACAGCAAGGATTGAAGTGCTGTTTAGTCTGAGTGTTGGGGTGGGGTGGGGAGTGAGGATACGAGGAATGACAGAATCAGATGTTTATTTTAAAAATGCTTTGACCACACTGTGGAACTTGGCAGGGGCAAGACAAGGGCAGGTAAGAAGACACAGGTAGTAGGCCATTGGGGCAGCCCAGGAGAGAGACGGTGGTGGTGCGGTGGGTGGTGGGAACAGTGGGAAAGAAGCAGAAATGACTGGAGAGCTGGAGAGACACATCAGGAGTGAAATCCTTATACTCATTGCAGCATCAGCGGTGGGGAGAAATGGTAAAGGAGTTGTCAAAGATGTACATACTGATTATCTGGGTCCCCCAGAATTCATACATTAAAATCCCAACTCTTCAATGTTTGAAGAGGTGGGGCCTGTGGGAAGCCTGTGGATGGAGCTCTCATGAATGGGATTAGTGTCCATATAAGACACAGAGAACTGTCTTGCCCTATTCCACCACGTACAGACACAGCAAGAAGAGAGATTTCTATGAAACATCAAGCAGGCCCTTGCCAAACACCAGATCTGCTAAGATCTTAACTTGGATTTCCGAGCCTCTAGAACTATAAGAAACAATTTTTGTTGTTTAAAAGCTACCCAGTCTATGGTATTCTGCTACAGCTACCCCAAAGGACCAAGACAGATAGCTACTTAATTGTTTGGGTTCTATAGCTAAATGAAAAGTTATAAACTGAGATGGGGAACCCAGAGGAAACCCATTTCTTTGGGTAGGGAAGGGAGTATTGATGAGTTTGTTTCTTGAGGAGCATAAAGGAGATCACAATGATCCTGAGGCATCCAAGTAAAGAAGCTCACAAGAGGGTTCTGAGATGAAGGCATGAACCTTGGACTGAATAGGTGGCAACTGAATTCTTAGGTGTGGATGAGACCACACAGGAATAAAGGACAGAGGAAGAAAAGAGAAGACCCCCCCAATCCAAGCCTTAAGAATCATCATCTGGCCAGGTGAAGGGGGGATCTAACTGCAAGGGAAAGAGAGAAGGAGCAACAGGAGGGAAGAGGAGAGGCAGCAGAATGCCAGCTCCCGGAGTCAAGGGGAGAATTGTGCTGGCTGGAGGCACGGGGTGGGATGAGTGGAGCCGAGAAGTCAAAGAAGGTGGGGACTAGCCACACCATCGGGTTTAGCTGCCTGCAGGTGCCAAGGCCTACTTCCTCTAGGGAAAAGGTTATTGAGGGCAGCAGTCAGATCCAACTGTGCTCCACAGGGAGAAAGACAGAAATCTGATGCTACAGGAGATCTGGGACTGAAGGACAGATTGTTGGGTTGGTTTGTTGTTATGCATTGTTTTGCCTTGTTTTTGTTTTCTAACGCTGGAAAATCCGTTGTTTTCACAGCCAACGGAACAGTGTATTGAGACTGCACTTTGATTACATCAGAGAAAAAGACATCACGGTTGGTATCTGGTCCTCTAGAAGGCAGCAGGGGAAGCATTCACATTTGGCAGGTAGAGTAATCCACTGAAGGCGGGAGGAGAAACAGCTGTCTGTTGTAACAGGAACAGAGGCGGGAGAGGTGAAGACAGTGAGTTTGTATGGGAAAGAGGTGCCCTCTGGTGACTTTGTTTCCTGCTGGGAAGAGGGGGTGGCAGTTTGTAGTGAGAGAGAAGTAGAGAGAAGAGATGTAAAGGATTTGGTGAAGGAGTCAGGGCTCAGCCATCAGGAAAAGCCTCTTGCCACACAAGGGCATCTGATCTCTTGGACTCTCTGTGAGGCACAGATGGTGTGGGTGTCCCTTCCTCGGGGCTCTTGGCTTCAATGAGGGGATGTACACTAAGGCCACAGGAGGTCCTCAGTGTGACTAGAGATCCGTTCAGGAGGACTTTATTTCAAATATCCAGGTAGTTGTATGCCTTAGCAGATTTAGAAATTTGAATGCCTCTTTGAGGCAAAACCATTTCTCTCTTCTAAGAAAACCAGCAGTTTGGGGGGAAGTGGGGATGGGAAGATGTTTGTCAAATGACATGTAATTAAACTAAGACAAGAAGAATAAATTTCAAGGGCTCTAATGTACAGCAAGGTGACTACAGTTGATGGTAGCGTATGGTTGTCCTGAAAAATGTGAAGAGAGTGGATATGATATGCTCTTAGCACAATTGGTTTGATGTAGCCACGTCATAGTGTATAAAAAAAATCAGCACATGGTACCCCACATATGCATGAATGTATTTATGATCTATGTGTATTTGACTTAATAAAATTTAAAAAAATAACTACATGAGCTAATACATTTGTTAGTTATCTAGGTTTACCCATCCTCCTGTGTATATAATACTTCCAAACACCACATTGTACATGATAAAAACATACAATGTTATCTGTCAATTTAAAAAAAATAAAAATTAAAAGAAAAAAAAGTAATCTGAGTAGACATTTCAGAGCCCAAGCTAAGTATCCTCTCCGGAGATAGAAACCACCGTGCACAGTTGAGCCAGAACAATGCCTTACTGGGTCTGTGGCTTCAGCTGCAAACATCTGTTCAGTCTCTTTGGGTTCAGATGACACAGGAGTGGGGGGTGGCTCTGAGCTGCCATTTGTTCTTCAAGAGATGTTTGCCCAGACGTTCCCCCTTCTCCTCAGAAGTAAATACCAAGACCCCCAGTGGATTTCTGAGGCCTCAGATAATATGGAAACCTCTATACATCAGGCAGGAATCTCTTTTTCTTTCTTCATAATTTCAAAGAATAAAGATTTGCTCTTACCATAGATCTTAGCAACATCAACATAGGATTTCTTTCCTTTCCTTATTAAGCCAAGAACTTTCATCTTTTCACTTACAGGAAGCACTTTACAGCTTCTCTTTGGCATATCCAAACACTACCATCACAACTCTTGCTTTGGGGCCATTATGAAGTAAAATAAGGGTAACTGGAATAGCAAGCTTTGCCATACCACGACAGTACAGCTGATCTCCAAGACAGCTATTAGGGGACCAAGGGGTGGGTGGTGTAGACAACATGGAGACCCTGAACAAAGGCATGGGTCACGTCCCTGCAGAGATAGGGTGGGATGGCCCAAGGCTTCATCACGCCACTCAGAATGGTGACAATTTGAAGCTTAGGAGTTGTTTATTTGTGGAATTATCCATTTAATGTTTGGGGGCCATGGTTGGCCACAGGTAAGCAAAACCATTGCTAAGGGGGAACTAGTATATTCTGAGTTGGACTTTCACTCTAATGAAGCAGGAGGCAGACTGCCTGTGACATACAGAGACAGAGTCAGAAGAGGGGAGGCAGCAGAGGTTAGAGCCATAGGGGAAGATGCTAAAGAGAAGGAGGTGTTTGGATGAGACACCTTCTTGAAGGACACAGAAGGTTGGGGAGGGACGGGGAAGGTCAGGGCATTCCCACTCATGAGGGGCGTGGCTGTGTGTGATTTCTCTGCACATTGGTCTGGCTCCATCACTTCCCCACTGTGAGACTCTGGACAAATCATTAACTCTGAACCTCTGTATGCCTTCTTTTCCTTGACTATAACAAGATCACATTAGTACTCACCTGCAAGGCTGTCCTGAGGATTCACGGAAGTAATTGTTACAGTGTTCTTACCACAGTACTTGGGACCTATTAAGCATCCAGTATTATTGACAGTTTTGGGGTTTGACATTATTGTGTGTTAAAACATTAAAAGACTGGTGATTTTCACATTCCAAAGTGAACTCGGAGGGCACCAAGCAGGGCTTGTCAAGAAGTTATACATGGACACTTGGCAGCTCCTGGCCCCTCACCCACACAGAGGGAAGGAAAGGATCTTGAGTACATAAGCCCTGGGGAAGAGGGTTTCTTTTGAAAGAGTATAGCTGTGCTCTGCGTCTACGGTCCCAAGGATGAGGGTGTCCCTCACCTTGAGCCGGGGAAAGAGACTTCACAGGCGTTACTTGGAGGAGGCTGGTGGCTGATTCAGCCTGCTCTCTCCTGTGGTGGAGAGGAGGGGCAGGACAGGGTTGGCCAAGTCCTGAGAGTTTGCTGGAAGAACAAGGACCTGACCATGTCCAGGCACATGCTAGAAGGAGCTGGCAAGATTGCCCAAGAGGGTCCCCAACAATGAAGACCTGAGGAAACAAAGTGGGAAATGCCTAAGAGCTGAGGAGAGAACCAGGAGTGACCAGTTAGCACAAAGATGCATTTGCCCATGACAAGGGGAAGACAGGCAGGAATCACTAATATAAAGGAATATCCTGGGGGTTATTAAGAGGAGGTGTGAGTGGGAGGAGGAACTCCCTGGGGCAAACAAGAAAAAGGATAACAACCCAGGATAAGGAAGGACAGTTGCAAACCTCCAGGCCCAGGAGAAACAAAACCCAGCTCCTGTCAGAATTAGCATACTTGCAGCGCTGGTGACTCAGTGGGTAGGGCACCTGCCCAATATACCAGAATTAGCATACCACATAGTAGTTTCCATCGCTGCTATAACAACAAACTGTGAGGCTTAAAAGAACACAAATTTATTATTTGACACTTCTGGAGGTCAGAAGTCTGAAATGAGACTCAGGGGGCTAAAATCGGGGTGTCGGCAGGTTGCCTCCCAGCCAAGTTCTCCTCCTGTTCATCACACTGATTCTCTCTCCTGCCTCCCTTTCCCCTAACAGTGTAACAGAGGTAAAGGTCTAAAAAAGGGCAAAATGTATTACTAGTTGTCTCTTTAAAACCTCCCACCCTTTTGGGGAATTTAAACCTGCATTCCTGCCCAAGGCCGGTACTCAAAGGGCAGAAAAATGTTCCTTGTTTTGGTTTTCTTATAATTTAAGCCACAGGAGATGTCTCAATAGAATGTCCCAAGGTCAGGAGATCATCTTCACCAGGGTCAACCAAAACCACCAGCTATAATTAAACAACAATAGCCCAAAGCCACAACATGTGACACTGGTCATACAGACCCAAACCCAACCTTTGAAACCACCCTCCTTTAAAAAGCCCGGTATTGCTTATTAAATGACAGTCTCTCAAATGCTAGTCTGCTGCCCTCCCCATTTGCTGGCAAATCAATAAACTTCTCTTTCCTTATCCTCAAACCATTTGTCCTTGTTCTTTGCTCTCACTGATTCAGCCTTGGGGACAAGTATCAAACTTTTACCATCACAAAGTCAGCTGATTAGCAACTTTAATTCCATGTATAGCCTCAATTCTCCTTTACCATGTAACCTAATATATTCACGGGTGGCAGTGATTCGGTCACATACTTCCTTGGGGCCTTTATTGTGCCTTCTGCAATCACTAAGAACTTTTCTGCCCCTTGACTCCCTTTTCTGCTTTGAATTCCTCACCAGAGAAGCCAGGGAAGCCCGGCCAGTGTCAGCAGAGGAATAGAAGTGCTGGGCTGAGAATAAGAAAAGACAACCTCCCCCTCCTCCTCCATGATTCCCTGCACACCCACCCTTCCCACCACAGCGGGCTCAGCCAGAAGGAGGCCCAAGTGGGCAGTGGGGGCGGAGGGAAGGGGGAAGGAGGTAGCTCATATTTAAAAAAAAAAAAAAGAATGATTCCCCCCTCCACTGTCAGAGGTTCTATTCTCCCTCTGTTTGCTTTGGCCTCCCCTATCAATCTTTCTCCCTATCAATAAATTCTATCCTGTCACCAAAATAAAATAAACTAAAAAGATAAGAGTTTCTACTATTATACTTTATAATTCAAATAATTAAGGCTGTTTCTGCGACATGATGTCCTGGAAGGTCTTTTCATTACCACCAAAAGATACAAAATTTTTTGTGGATTTCATCCACTGCCTGGGTAAAAATGGGTATGGGAGGAAAGAAAGAGAGTTTGCTTCCGACTACACCCCACAATGCCTGTTAGTTCAACTACATCCCACAATTTGTGTTAGTTCAATGTGCCAGTTAGTATTGTTGTGATTATTACCATTATTATAATTATTTTCTTCATTAGACTTTGAGAAACAGAAGGGCAGAAACTGAAGGGACCCCCGAGGCCAGGGTAGACTCCCACCTCATGAAACAGACCACCTGCTGGGAGACTTTTCAGGCAGGGATTTTCTGAACACTGGCTGACTGACTACACTCCTGGGACTTCCTGGGTGCTTGCGGGCGCCCCTCTCCACATCCTGCTTCCCCAAACTGGCGCCAGCTACCCCAATGGCTAAAACTCATCCCCTGACCCTGCTCACTCCCTGCTCGGAATTTCCCCTTGCTTAATAGACCCCTTGCACAACCCACTCCCTGCTCGGAACACTCGGAATTTCTGTTGCTTAAACAGACCAGTGACCTTACCCCCTTACTCAACTGCCCTTCCCCTGATCAGAATCTCCCTTGTTCAAACAATCACCGACCCCCATATCTATCTGTTTGCGGTTTTCAGCTTTAAAAGAAGCCTGTAACAGCCATTCGGGGTCCTTCTTCCCGAGCGGCTGAGGGACCCTGACGCGTCAGCAATAAACTCGCCTCTTGCTTTTGCATCGACCCAAGTCTGGTGACTGTTCCTTGGGGGCGGCTATCGTGGCTGGACCCCGTTTTGGGTCCAACAAAACCTATCTTATTATCTGCTTATCTGTAGCACCAGCACG